>JBBPQV010000557.1:0-18588 GCA_038092675.1 Boletus rufocinnamomeus
CAGGTCGAGCGCAAAGGATACCAAGGGCAAGGGAAAAGCACGTCCTCTGGAGAGCGTGCTGGACTTGTCGGACGATACGCGAGAGGTACGTCTTGTCGACAATGAGACGAGTCGGAGGACGCTGACGATGTTTTGTCTTTTTTCCAGAAGTATGAGGAGGAGCGACGAGAACGTTTGGAGTATTTCAAGCGCCTGGAGGGATACCAGATTCAAAAGGAGAATGTGTATGTTGTATGAGCTTTCGTTTGGTGTCAGCGCCCTGTCATTTGCGAGGCAATCTGTGTGTATTTACAGGATACGATTCATAGGGGTATCAATCTCCAGAGCCTAATTAAACTGTCGATGATAACGATAATGGCAAGAGGGAAGAATCATGACCAAAGGGTAGATTGCGCTCGAGGCGCCCGTATGTACGTTGTTTTGAGCGGCAGATCAAACAGACCCTCTTCCATCTCAGCGCTCGTCCTCTCCGTCGGCACCCCCTTACAAGCGATCCGCAAGACATTGTCCGTCGCGAACTTGAGCCACGTCGATCCCTCCACGTTTCGACCCTTCATATGGAGGAGAAAACAGACGTACGTCCGCCCGACCTGAAGCTCCCCGCGATGACTCCGTTGGCTCTGAATCGGTTTGTAGTTGAGTATACACGCGTGCAGATCAACGGCGTCGCGAATATGCTGGAGTCGGCCCGATCCACAGTCGACGATGACGTCGCCGTACACGCCCAGCGCCGTCGCGGCGTTCGACTTCGGTCGCAGCGTCACCACAAACGACCCCTCACCGTCCCTCGCCTGCGCCTTTGTCTCCGACACGAACACCATCGGAATCAGTGGCACCGACGTCAACCGTAACCCATGCGGCGTCAACGTAAACGTCGTCATCCCCACCTCCCCATTCACCACCGTCTCGTCCCACCTCGGATAACACGCCGGCGAACACGGCAACGCGGGGTGCCCCTCGGACGCCTGCCCCGCCCACGCAAACACGTCCCACGCGGGACACCGCCCCACGATCGCCTCGACCAGTCTCGGAAAGGCTTTTTCGCCTTCACCGTACGCGATGGGGAGGTGGACGCTAAAGAGGCCAAAGAGACAATACGTGCCGTCTTCGATCCGCGTCGTCTTGCGCGTCGCGGCCCATGACATGATTTCCCAGATGCCGCGACCCTTGATGCCGCGACTGTTGTCTGCCATGACGACTTGCTGAGGGATCCCGGTCACGGTCGACAGGGCGAACATGAGCGTCCCATCGTCCTTGTCGTTGGCGAGGGCCGTAAACGGACGCCATTGCTGGTCGTAAAACTTGATCCGTCGAGGGGCCAAGAGTTCTTGCAACGTCCAACCCCGCTTGAACCACGGATCGTGTTCGAAATCCGACAACGAGGACGAGGCGGCGAGATGGACGATACACACGTGTGCGTGCGCGTACCACTTGAACATGGCGTGGATCGCCTCGCTCAGTTCGGCCGTGTTGGTCTTGTCGATGCAGCACGTGTCGGACCAGACGAGTTTGTACCCGAGCGCGCGTGCCGTCTCGCAGAGACGCACGAGCTTGGCAAGACCTGCACTCTTGACGGTGCGCTGCTTGGGAGAAAAAGCCGCAGCAGAAACGTCTTGATAACTCGGCTCGCTGTCCGTCCAGCGATGCGAAAAGATGGCGTATCGCACGACGTCGCGGACGGTCTCTCGGAGGGCTGCCTTGCGCGGTTTGACGTAGATGGCCGATTCGGGATGCATGTCCATGTCGACGGTGTACATTCGTTTTTGGACATCTTGGTCGGTGATTTGGGCGATGGAGGAAGAGAAGATGGCGTAGACTTCGTCGCGTTCGACGAATTTGAGTTTGGAGGTGTCGATGAGGCGAGCGGGGATGTGGTTGTGGATGTAGTGTCGAAATGCTTCGGCGATGTGGGGGAGCGGCTGGAGGACGGGGTTCGTCGTCAGCGATGGAGGTGAGAGGGCGAGGAGACGGTGTGCTTACTTGGAGCGGTTCTATCGATTGCCTTGGTTTCTTGGGACCGAGCCAAGGAAAACGCGAGATGGTGTTTGTTTTTGTTCGCGCGGGCATCTATAATCTCCTGTGTGGGGGACGAGCTCGTCCGAGTCGTCCCTGTATTATACCCTACCCCCGGGCCAGTGCTGGTACTTGCTGTCCAGAATTTCAAGACCGAGTGGACAATGAACATAGCCTAACCGGCCATCGCACAAAACGTGCGCGACGAGCGCGCGGGAACGTTGTCCATGCGTACAACATATGTCCCTCCACTGGTGCGTGCGGCGGACGCGAGGTTCGACCATGCGGCGGAGGGAGACCCATAAAAGTCGTCGCAGTTGGAACTTGGCAGTGATCATCAAACACTGATCTTTGAAAAAGGACCAACCAGTGTCAGATACATCCACGATTCCACCGGGCGCAGTTCAGCTGTGCGATCCCTCCTCCAACACGATGTTCTACGTGATCGGATTGGGTCTCTGCGACGAAAAGGACATCACCGTCCGTGGCTTGGAGGCAAGTAAAAGGAACCCGGACAGATTTTTTTTCTTTGAGATCCACGCTCATCTCGCGTACTTTACAAGGCCGTCCGGTCCTCCACCCGGGTCTACCTCGAAGCCTACACGAGCATCCTCATGGTCCAAAAAGAACGCCTGGCAAGTCCGGCCGATCAGATTATTTTTTCTTCTATTTATCGTCGGCGCCTCCAAGGAAGCGTTCTACGGTAAACCCATCCTCCTCGCCGATCGGGACATGGTCGAAGCCGACAGCGACGCCATCCTGCATGACGCAGACAAGCAAGACGTCTCCTTTCTCGTCGTCGGTGATCCGTTTGGGTACGTTCTCCCCTCTCGCTCTCTAGTCCTATCCCTTTTCTTTTCTTTTCTATTTTCTGACATACGAACAACGAAAAGCGCAACGACCCACATCGACATCGTCCTCCGCGCCCGCGCCAAACACGTTCCCGTCCGCATCATCCATAACGCTTCCATCATGAACGCCGTCAGCGCCTCCGGTCTCCAACTATACACTTTTGGTCAAGCCGTCTCCCTCGTCTTCTTCACCGAATCGTGGAAACCCGATTCGTTTTACGATCGGATCAAGGAGAATAGCGATCTCGGGTTACATACCCTCGTCTTGTTGGATATTAAAGTCAAGGAACAGAGCGTGGAGAATCTGGCGAGGTTCGTCTCCTGGAGTGTTTGATGATGGCGACGATCAACATGACGACGATGATCTATAGGGGGAGAAAGATTTATGAGCCCCCGCGGTACATGTCGATCTCTCAAGCCGTCTCACAGCTCCTCGAAATCGAATCCCTCCGAGACCAAAAAGTCTTGTCTCCAACCGCTACCCTCGCCGTCGCCCTCTCCCGAGTTGGCGGTGACGCCGACGATCAGCGTATCGTCTGTGGGACCCTGGAAGAACTCTCCCAACAACCTCCAGAGGTCTTTGGAGAGCCTTTACATAGTCTCGTCATCGTAGGAAAGCGTCTTCACCATCTCGAGGTCGACTATGCCCAGGAGTATGCAGTGAGTAAAGAGACGTGGCGACGGGTGGCTAGTCAGGAGTACGGTTGTGCGTTGGAGTGAAATAAAACGAGTGTGGTATTCGACTCCCCAAAGTCCTTGATGGGCGGATTGCCGAAAGCCAAACCACGGCAGTCCGTCATTCATTTTTGCGGGACCCGTACACCAATAGACGGATGGCCCATCTCATAGTTGGCCAAATAAAAATTATTCATCCACTCATCTAGCCTGGGTCAACTGGTTTTGTAAACGCGTCTCGGAAACCAGATGCTCGCCTGACCATGTCCACCACCCTCTTCTCCAACCACCGAACCACCATGCTCTCCCATTGCCACACACCCGTCGTCCACGCCATAAACGGTCCGCAACTCTCCAAATCCGACCCCTTTTTCACATCCCCTCCTCCGGAACTTCGCTTTCGGTGCAGGCGCATTCGGTTCGCCATCACAACGTCCGTAAATATCCGGTCACCAACATTCACCAACTCCTCATCCTTGGACAGCCACGTCGTTGTCCTTACCTGCACTTGGCCTGCATCGTCTTTCGTGCCGGTTGAGTTGCTCACGATCAGGACGTTTCCCTCGCCAAAGACACCCCGGCATTCATTCCAGGCATTCTGTCGTGAACCATGAGGAAATCTCACCATGTGTCGTCGGTATGACGGACCTCGAGTTACGGGACGAGCCGGTCTTTGTACGGTATCGTCTACATACACTGGCACTTGGCAGGTCAAACGTGCGTCGGGATGCGACCACGAAGCCACTCGCCAGACAGTTGTCCTTGTCAAAAATTGCACCACGGTCCCGCCCAGCCTTCCGAAGCGCTAAAAAGTCCAACTGGCGAATGTCTTTGCTGCAGCGAACGCACATCATTGGTCAATGCGAAACCGTCAACACTTTGGTCTGACCTCCGACGATGACGTGAGGGAGAACGACGCGGGGATTCCGGATGAGCTGAAAAGGTAAAAGCAGACCAGGAATGTTCAATGGCATGTCTGCGCGACCTGCTCGAGAAACAAGGTCAAGGCTGCTCAGCGAGTTGGTAATACAAGCGGAGACAACCAAAACGGGTCAACATCCCTGAGAAACTACATATAGCCTGAGTATAGCCGCACCATATCCGCATGTATGCCTTACGCCAGCGGCCATCATCGCCAACTTTCAACTAGTATGGTGCGAGTGTCTTCAAAAAGGCGGTACTGCAGAAAAGCAAAGCCAGAAACATTTGTCCAATTAAACTTCGATGTGTTGTTTCTCGTACGTGGATTCCTCTGTTCTCAGGCTTTTCCGACCCGTCCGTTTACTGATAGATACAACGACAATAGATTGTGGAATATCTTCATCCAAAGGACCTCCTGAATCTTTCCCGCACATGCAAGTCTCTCCGGGAGTTTCTGATGAACGAATCCTCAGCGTTCATCTGGAAGACTGCCCGTCATCAAGTGGAGGGTCTGCCTGACTGTCCAGCCGACTTGACTGAACCGGAATATGCCGATCTTGTGTTTGACGCTCGTTGTCATGTAGGTACTGATCGTCTGACAGATCGATATGCATTGAGCTACGGCATAGGGTTGTGGACGGCCGGCGAGAACAGTCCTCTGGTACATACGCCGCAGGTACTGTCAAGGCTGCAAATCGGAACGGTATGGTTTCGTGGACATCATAGCATAAGCCTTGATTCACAGACACAATCAGCCTCGTCGATATTTCTTCCTGCGATGAGATCATCCGCGAAAACGAGGTCTTGAACTCGGAATATCTCACAATAGAGGAAGGTCTGCGGAACTGCGATTCTTGAGATCATGCTACTAAATCACACTTACAGAAACAGGAACGTGGGTTGACGTCGAACAGATGGAGTCATTTTTGGACGAGTGCCACCAGTCCTCTGACAAGAAACAGTTCTTGCATGACATGCAGAAGCAGTATGATACTATATATCGTGTCTGTTGGATCCCCTTTCTTTCTAACCATATGTCTGATGTATTTGACAGCACGCGTGTGAATGTGAATATTGGCGGAACAAGCAAGAACGAGTACGCAGAAAGAATCTGGCACTGCGTCGGCAGGAACGTCACGAAAGGTCAGTTATTCTCCTTTATAACCATAGTTTTGACATATCATGATTGGTGGATGCAGAATCTTCGAGCGCCTCAAGAAACACGGATATGGGCCAGAAATCGAGCATCTTGGACAACCCCACGTCCGAGATTCCTACAAATCCGTTTTCAGGAAGTCAAAGCCCCTTACGGACAGAGGTCAGCTTGCACACGATCAGGTAACCTCGTATGAGAACTGATTGTTGATACGATAGAGTGGGACAGCATATGGCCCGAGTGGCTTCCAATCATGGAAAACTTCCGTTCCCAACGATTAGTGGAGGTCGAAAAAATCCGTTGCCAACGATTAGAGGAGGTTGTTTACCGGCCACGTCGACATTCATTGACTGCCGAATACGAAACTTATGTGACGCACCCGTCACCGGATACACCAGCCTTCGATCTTCTTCCACACGTGGGTGACATCGTTCGTTTCCCCCCTTTCCGAGATGTCATGTGGGCTCCAGAAGGGGCTCAGATGAACGATAAACCATTTTCAACTGCGTTTGCACAGCTACCTGCGTTAGTTGACGAGTGGAGGAAGATGCTCGACGCTGAAATTGCTGCGCTGGTTAAGATCCCTTCTTGCTTATCTTCAGGAGACATCGCCGCTGGCCGAGATGTCGCATCCAGTAGTATGACATCCACAGAATCATCGCAAACAAACACAGATAGACTACACCTGGCTTGTGCATTATTCCGCACAGGCACGGGTGCTTTCACTCATCCCGAGGTGTTCTCGGTTTCCCCGCGTGGCGATTACCCCTCCAATGCCGCTGAAGGCGGTTCGAAACGTGCTGGGTCCATCAAGGACCGGTTCTCCATCAAGTTTGTAGAGGAAGCCCCATACATCATCCATGCATGTGGGCTGGATCCAAATGTGGCCACGGCGGATGATATGGACCGCCGAAATGCTCGACTGAGGTGCCTGCGCTGTAAGTCGCGCTCGCGTAATATTGTCAGGAACTGGAGGAACGCAGTACGTCTTCCTTTTCACTGAGAGGCGTAATTCACGAGGCTGAGCATTGAATGTTGAACGACAGATGTGGCATGCTACCAATGATTGTCTCTCTATTCTTCATGATGATACGCTAGTAACACCTTCTTCTCACACGCCGCCCTGGCAGGTTGTCAGCGACGAGCACATCGATGCAATCCAAGTTGTCGAGCATTCCGTCGAGAAAATACCACCAAAATATGTGCGCTGCCTTTTATGTCTGCCTTCCGTAGGGGATGCATTGCGGTGTCATAATTTTGCGCAACACTTCATCTGCTGGTGAGCACTTACATTGTTGTTCCCATGAACAGCAGCTGGTACTAAATACAAAAAACGAAACGCAGTCACAACATTGAAGAAGAGGAAATTAAACAAGGAGCTCACTATATGCCTTTGGGCATATCCGATTCTCCTCCAGTGGCGGAGATGGTCGAAGAAGGGGAGCAAGTGACGTTCAGGGTGTCTCCATGGTATGAATCTCTGCGTGTCCTTTCTACGACTGTCCCCGGGGGTTCGAGAGTGCTGAGGTGTCGGAAAGCACTGTATCTGCTCGCTGGGTCAATTTAAGCTTATATAATCACGTCGTGTTCCCCACGCTATCCTCATGTATTACCTTGCTTGCAAGGTCTCTCGGGTGTCGTTATTCGCCCCCCTGTTTGACGGAGAACACAGGACCAAACATGGTCCGAAAAGGCAGTGATGAGTCATCTTGATGTCATCACAGTGAAAGAGGAGGGATAGGGGGGGAAAGGATATGATCTTTCGTCATGTCTTCTACACGGGCGCCTCAAAATTGTGTTCTCTTTTTTTCTCCTACTGTCTACGGCAGAGGAATTTTTCGCCCAAGTTCAAATCTGGAGATCATAGGTTATCTTGCTTGCAAGGTCTCTTGGGTGTCGTTATTCGCCCCCCTGAGTTGAAAAAGAAAACAGGACCAAACATGTGCCGAAAAGGCATTTGATGAGTCATCTTGAAGTCACAGTAAAAGAGGAGGGGAAGGACATCATTTTTCGTCATGTCTTCCGCACGAGTGCCTCAAAACTGTGTTCACTTTTTTCTCTATACTTTATCGTCCAAATAAACACCATAAACGTAACAATGTTCGGTCCTGCAAGCAAGGTTTGTGCCGACTGCCCGTCGGCACTCCCGAGTTTCCTACTCTCTGCTTGTTCGACAGAGCTCAGACAAACAAGACCGGAGTTATTATTCTTACTGTGCGGTCCCGCACCCCGAATTCTAACAGGATGTGGCATTGGTGAATTGTGATCCACGCTCATCTCGCGTACTTTGTACACTCGAGTCTACCTCGAAGCCTACACGAGCATCCTGATGGTCCAAAAAGAACGCCTGGGAAGTCCGATCCCCCTTGCTCACCCTGGTCGATTTCCCTTTCCCTACTAACCGCCGTCGCCTCCAAGGAAGCGTTCTATGGTAAACCTATCCTCCTCGCCAATCGGGACATGGTCGAGGCAGACAGCGACGCCATCTTGCACGACGCAGACAAACAAGACGTCGCTTTTCTCGTCGTCGGCGATCCGTTTGGGTCATTAGGTCCCATTACTATCATTGGTACTCCTCAATGTTTGCTGAGCTTGTCGTGTAAGCTGTTACAGACAGTCGCACCAACCTTTATTCTCTGTCGTTTGACAAGAACGCAGGTCTCTAGTCGTGTGTACACTTTGTTGATGATGAAATCTTACAAAGTACTCACCGAGAAATTCATTCCAATGATCGGGTCGGTGCTAATGCGCAGTAGTACTCTAAAGGCGGGATTCAAATGGTCAAACCATTTATGCAAAAACGATGCGTCCCCGGACATCAAACTACTATACAGTGAAGTCGAAACTCGAAACACCGAGACGTACAAAGGCACAGTAGCGAATCAACTGGAAGTACAAAATGAAGTACTTCTTCATGCAGCACTTGTATCCCGCCTGATTTCCTCCATCATAATCTCTTCGACATGCTCTGTCCTTTCATTCTACTCCTCCCCGACGGCCGCAAACTCGATCCCGGTCATGACAGCATCGCGGCCGGATAGAGATCCCAAGCCGAACGCAGTGTCAATCTCACTTGCACGGTTGCCTTGAACATTCCGAGCATACAGCTCCCGCATGTTCAAGACGAATCGTGGGACTAAAGTGAATACGGGAACACATTCTAAGACAATTATCAACATCCGTTGCCGCACAGCTGTTGGAAATTTTCCCAAGATGGACAGTACATTGACGACGTATTGCGACTGGATGCTATCGCGAGAAGTCATCGTTAGCTCTGTTTGTTTGCTGTACTAGGATGGAAGGAGAGAAGAACGATGAGGACATACAAAAGGAAGTACAGAACGCCTTCCTTGACCAGTAGGTCCATGTAAAGGTTGAGTTGCCATTGCTTCGTTGCTTTGTACATTTGAATCAACTCTCTTATGAATTGTACAATCACCAAGATGCACATTGTTGCACCGAGAATAAGCTGCAAAAGGCTTGAAATGGTAGACAAAGTGGGTGAGAAATACCCCAGAGCGCAAACAGAGAGATCTAGCCCTGGAACGGTAACCACTACACGATGGCAATGAGGGGGAGGTTGATGGGCTGGTTAGTCTCGTATGTTAAAGATGAAGCCAGACTTTATGTACCTGTTGGGGTTGTTGAGATAGTGTAGAAAACCACCGCAGAAAATTCAAGGGCATACGCCACAATGTAAATCATGAGCAAGGTGCAAAGGACTACTTTTGACCGATTATACATTGCCCATACACGGAGGATCATCACGACTACATTCACCTTTAGACTTGACCTCGCTGAAACGTAAGCAATGCAGAAGCTTACGGTCTGCCGCACCCGTAAAAGTCAATAAGCTCCATTGGAGGATGGAATATACTACAATGCCTGGGAATACCTGAGGAGAGTGGATATAGGAAGTATAGGTGAAGACGCTTACAACTGTTCGAGTATGTTTAGGATTTCAACAACGAGCGAAAAGGGAACACATACGACTACATGTACTTGAGTATAGTCTATTAGCAATTAGCAATGCATGGCAACTCACCTTTGAAGACGTGAGCATGAATGTACTCCCGACTTTCGGTTGGGTGAGTCAGCCGAATGGACCCAAATACAGTATTTAACATACCGAAGCTCACGGTTCTGATGAAACAAGTTAAAATTAGCATTCAGCACAATACCTGTGATAACAGTCAGACACATACATAACAGTGCAAAGGCCGAAATAACGAGTCTATGACAATGTTTAGCTTATTGCACTGCATTAAAATCCTACAGGGGGACTGGTACCCACAAGAAGGAACAATGTGGACACCCGTGTCCACGGTGTGTTCTGTGTTCCATCGGACCTTCAATATCACCCAGTTGGAAGAATGTTCGCCACTAACCCAAACATATTCTATCTGCCCAGACCGTTGATCAGAGAAAGGTTCATACATAACACCAGAGTATGCGGCATAATACCTCATTTGAAAATGTGAGGACTGGCAATGTCGAAGTTAGTCCACTATGTATAAAGGAACACACTACTTACTGTAATCGAATGTGACAGCAGTGATGGCCGCAACTGTGGTGCTCTATGAGATCGATCTACTTGAATTGTGGCTCGGAAGGGCATACCAGACAGGTAGTCATTTTGCAGGATACAAGTCACAGCAGCTTGTAGAGCAGAAGACATGACTTAGTGTATGTGTACTAGGAGATTCCGAGACTTGCAAGGACCAGGAACAGTGAGTGGATGCTTCGGGATGCTGGTGGCGAATCCTTCGAGTTCGAAGGTGGAAAGGACGAGGGATATAGGCGTTTAAACAAACTGGGATTCATTATATATTTTCACGATCATATCTCCCCACCGCCCTGTGCTTTATGTAACTCATAGAGGGCACTGATGATCATGATGGGGGACATCGAGGTGGCAGTGCGCACCACCCACTCCTGTGAACGTTTTCCCTGTGACTCCATCCATTCTTCGTACTGAGAGCACAGCGAAGAAAGGGAGGGCGGTCGACAGGGCTCAAAACGTGGGTCAGAAAGTATAGAAGACGGTGGAGGGGCCAGGGTGGAAGAGACTGCGCACCGCCCGTGACGCACAATGACCGAGAATGGTTGCACATTATGGAATTTTGGAGCAGTGACAAACAGCCGCTCCACTGGTAGTGCACGGTAAAGCAGCTTCCTCGGCCTGTTTAACCGGTTAATTAGCAATTGACCGCTGACAGGTCTATTTTTACCTATGTAATTTACATCTAATTAGTAAATAACAGGGGGGTAAATTAGCACTAATTTAATGGTAAATTACAAAAGTCCCCATTTTCACTGTTAATTAGCGTTACTTTAGGTGTTGCATTCTCTTAGTGAAAAGGATCAAACTGACTTAAGACTCGGAACGCTAGCGGGGGAAACCAACTTCTTCATCATGCTCCGATCTGCCTGAGTTGTAGACACACAGCGAGGATGGCGACAATAACCACCTGAGGCAGAGCCCGTCTACCTCTTTCTAAGGTCGTCTACAAGTACCCCCAACCCGGAAACCACAGACAAACTTGATGACAGGATGGAGAGACCATGTACTAGTAGCTAGAATTCATGATGGAGGATTCTGATTACTTCATAGTAGCAATATCAATGAAGGTTTGCGTGTAACGACGTGGGTTTATTCCAATACCAGATTGAACCTCAACAGCTGTTGTACATTGGCAATCCTATTTATAAATTTCCCTGAACTAAATTATCCAGTTCGGATCAGTGGAAAGGGTAAAAACAGTAATAGATCTCACCCTCACCCACACACCCCTCCCTTCTTTTCTCTCTCGGACTGCACTTCCCGCAAGCCTGTATGCAGGTAAGGTCATTTGTTAAGAAGCTACGTGAAGAGATATCCATACCCCTCTAGATGAGATACGCATCAAGGCTGCGAATCCACCAAGTAATACCACTCGTAAAAGTCGGTCGGGACACCGTTGTCGTACAGATTGTAGCAGGTGTTTGGCCCAATGTTCACCGCTTCCCCGGCGCTTCCCCACGTGTAGACTTCCCAGGCGGCGTTCAAGGGATCATACCAGTAAATGGACTGGAAGCCCATGCCGTTCGGGGCTGCTGTCGCGGTGCCTGCCCTGAAAAGCTGACTAACCTCACAGGTGCCCGTGCAGTCTGTGCTGCTGCAGAAGATCATCGCGTCGCCTTCGGCCGGGTAGGTAACGGCAGGGGCGCCACTGGTAGGCTCGCCAGTGTCTTGGGCAAGAACGCCACTCATAACAAAGAGGACGGGTAAGAAGAGTGCATGAACGTTGAAGTGCATGGTGTGAAGGGTCAACAGCTCGACGAGGGCAACGAACTTGCGGGTTCAAAGCGCGATTTTATAGGATTTTAGGTGCTCGGTACTCTCATGTGAAGAAAACCCACGGAAAGGTCATTTTTGTGGGTGGCCGCATTGGCGGATGGCACCCGGGGAGGCTAACCTGTTCTCCTGCATACGTGTCCACGCTTGGCATAGCAACGTGTGGGTGTAGAAACCACGGCACAAAATCTGGCGTCGCTACCTGCAAGTATATATGACAAGTCAACAAGTACCCTCGTCTTGAGCATACCGTTAGCAGGTCATATGGGAATACAACGCTGAAACGGGGCAGATTATCCTACGATTGCTGGGTGCCACTGCGAGAAGTATCAATGACGTCTGTTGGCGTTTTCGACAATGGGAGAGCGATCGAGCTGTGACGGCTTGTGCGTCGCTTAGTGACGGTAAGTGACGAGTCAGAAAGAGAAAAAACAAAGGAGGGTCGAGTGTACGCTTTCAAAGGCTTTTTCCGCGACTTGCCGCGTCTTGCTGAGCCCAAACTGCACCCGGAGCGACCCGTGCAAGAGCGAGAATACGACGGTACTAGTAGTGGCTACTCACTTGGCCACATATATCTTGTCTGAAGGACTAATCAGAGTAGTCTTGGAGAGCCCGAGGTAGTTGGTGAAGCTGGATTACAAGCTTCTCGACACTAGACTCGACATTCAGTCCATGTGATCGGTACACCTGAAGCTTGAACTTGAAGTGCGGTTAATCTCAGCGTGGCAGCCGTAGAGGTGAGCGATTAGGGGAAAGATACCCTGATTGATCAATTGTGCGAGGTAAAACCAACATGCGGGCTGGGTTCAAATGTGGCCACGGTGGAGGGTATGGACCGCCGGAATGTTCGACTAAAATATGCACGTGTTGCCAGAATCCGCGTATCATGAATTGAAGGGATGCAGTGTATCTTCTTTTGAATAGAGTGATCTGCAGTTGGCAATTCTGTCGTCCTTATCACGAACGAGTTGAAATGACCAGGCAGACGAAATGATTAAAGAAAGATACAGCTTACGTCAAACCCGAAACTCTTTGTACATCGTAATAGCTCTAGAAACGCTTCGATCTCTATTACGTAGGTCACCTCTAAAGGTATCTGAGATCCAACATCAAGATACACTCCGTCCTTTAGTGTCGATAAGCTCAAGGGGTCGCACGACCAGGCCATCTCGAGGATATACTTAGCACCGCTCTGTGTCTCTAAGACGTGTCACATACCTTGGGAACAAGGAACATTCCCTGACCGTGTACCTGTTCGCCAACCACGCGAGGATACGCTGACAAGAGAAACGCATCAGCAAATGACGACAGTAAATGCGTGACCCTCTCTCACTTCAATGCCGAGACCATATCCGCCATGCTGACAAGTACCGTACTTGCGCAGATCGGTGTACCAGTAATACGGCGTGGGATCGATCCCTTCCTTTGCATATGCTGCCAGCAGCTCCTCTATATCCGCTATCCTCATCGATCCACCTAGATCCCCCCTATCAGCTTTGCATACTCCAAAAGCACATCACCACAAAAAACCCACCGACGATCTCGCCCACCCCCGGCATCAACAAATCACAACTTTCCGTACACACAGGTCCCGTCTCCCCTTCCTTCCTCGGCATTTTTTGCATATAGAACGCCTTGAGATCAGCAGGGAATCCATACAAAAAGATCGGCGTGCCGATAATGTCCGTCATCTGCCGCTCAGCGGCCTCGGCGATATCGTCGCCAATCGCATGTGGGACCATTACGGGTTTGCCCTCGGCATCCTTGATGGTGTTGCCGTCGGCGTCCTCGGCCTCGTGCTGGATACCGTGCTCGTTCAGCCATTGGATCGCGTCCGAATAGGACATGCGTCTGAAAGGTCGGGCAGGCGCCGTGAAGTTGGGGTTAAGGGACTTGATTAACGCGGCAGAGGCAGGGTCGCCGAGAAGCTTGTCAATGGATTCGCAGATCTACGCGAGGAGAGGTGAGTGGTTGAAGCCACGCAACAAAAGAAAGTTGGAACTTGCAATAGCCTCGATGTGCGTCATCATTTCGTCAAAAGTGATGAATGCCAGTTCTGCCTCCATGTGCGTGTACTCGCTGAGGTGACGACGAGTATGACTGTTCGGGCGTTGTCAGGGTCCCACCTAAAAATTGTCCATATGCAATAAACTTGCCTGTTCTCGGCACGGAAACTCTCCTGAACACAGAATACGTCTCCAAGCGAAGGAAGACAGGTCTCGAGGTATAATTGGGAACTTTGAGTGAGAAAAGCGGGTTGCCCATAATAGTCGAGCTTGAACAGCGTTGCACCACCTTCAACCTGGGTCTGTACGAGACATGGGGGCGTCACCTCCAAGCAGTGATGCGCAGCATACGTAGACCGGAACGCAGACAAGAGGGCAGCGCGTAGTCGGAGAACGTTGGAAGCCGTTTCACCACGCAACACGAGATGACGCAGATCGGCGAGAATGGAAGGGTCGGATTGCTACAACAAAATGTCAGTGGAGAGACGGTGATCGTGCATTGAAGGACGGTACTTCGTTGAGTCTGTTGGTGAAGGCTTCCTCTGCGCCAGGGGCAGCACCGAGAACCTTCCAGTAATCCACAACAAGTTCGTGTCCACCAGGAGCCTTGTGACCCTCGGGAACAACCTTGAGTGTTCCGATCAGCTCGACAGATGCCTCGAGCTGCAACGTGACTGCGTCATAGGTTTTGTTCTAGGAACAGTCAGTAGTGTTGTCTCCCGGACAGACCCTGCACGCACGGTTTGACCCGTAAGCACGGCTTGCAAGTAGCCCGTACCGTCCCTCAAGACAACAAACATGATCTCCTGCTGATCGCGAAGACGGTGTACCCATCCAGACACGCGCACCCTCTGACCCCGCAACCGTTCAAGGTTCACGATCTTGGACTATCCACACGCACGCGATCACTAAAGACTACAAAGCACATGCCCGAACTCGGGACTCACCTTGGTCGACGTCGGGAGCGAGGCATCCTCGACGAGCACCACTTTTCGACTCTCCTCGAGCCGCTTTTCGCGCCGCTCTTGTCGCTCTCGTGCTTCCTTCTCCTCTGCATCCGCTTTCAACCGTTTTTTCTCGAGTCCTTGTGCATCTTTCTTGGCCTTTTTGGTCGCAGACTGCGTCGGCGTATCGTATTCTACGTCGGCATTCTTCCTGATCTGGAACACCGTGTTATCGACCTCGGAGGAGGGGGTAGCGAAGATCGCATAGGCGAGGGTCTGATATGGGCGATCGATGGTGCCATTGCCGGCTGCGTCGACGCCAATCGCTTGGTCGATGTGTATCGTGGACATTCTGGAAAGACGCTTCGGTTAGCTCTGCCTGTCTATGGTGGAGGAGAAGGGTTGTACTGGCAGATCTTTATAGTGACTCGAACGTGTCCCAAATTTGGTAAATATCAGACGCCGAGATGATAGCGCTCGTCGGTATCTGCCGAGCACTGCTACAGCAACGATGACTCGAACGGTAGACCGCGTAAATGAATGTACACTTAATCAAATATCATGTATCGTACAACTACTTTGAGCACGTCGACGAGCCAACTCAATGATACTGAGGCTCCCGAAATGTCACCTGCCCTTCTTCTTCAACCATTTCCACCTTGCTCGAGTAACCATCGTTTATTCCTAGGCGCACATAATGTACACCTCGTTTGACGTCGTCCTTCTTCACCTCGTGACTGTATGTGAGTTTGTTGTGATGAGCACCACCCTCCACGTACGAGACTAGCGATGTAAATGCTCACCAGCTCCAGAAGTGACGTATGGTTTCGTCATGAACCCTCGCATCCCCGACGCGAGGGAGACACAACAGGCATCGTTCAAAATAGAAAGACGCTGCTTCGCGATTGATGCACCCCTCGACAGCCTGGATCATGCCAATGTATTCATCGCTGACACGTTGCCAGTGTGGTGAGATCACACGCAGACCCTTTCGATGATCGATTCGGGCATGCAACATCTATCGTTCAACATTCAACGTTGTCAACACTCAGCCTTGTGAACGATTTCTCTCGGGAAAGGAGAAAACATACCGCATCCCTCCAGCTCATGACAATATTGTTTGGTGGTTTGCAAGCTAGACACCTCAGTCGAGCATTCCGGCGGTCCATATCGTCCACGGTGGCCACATTTGGGTCCAGTCCGCATGCATGCACGATATAGGGGGCTTCTTTCAAGAAATAGATACCAAACCGTTTCTTGATAGACCCAGTGCGGCTCGAGGCATTTGGGTGGCGCTCGGGGTAAGGGTAACTAAGCAGGCAGGTCCGAAATACCTCTGAGTGGGTAAAAACGCCGGCGGTCGTACGGAACAAAGCACAGGCCAAGCGTAACTTGTCCAAGCCCGTTCGGAACACTTCTGCACGGGTTGCGCTGTTTGATGCCACGCCCGGATCACGGGAAGCGTCCTCCAGAGATAAATGAGGAGGAATCTTTACCAGCTCAGCGAGTTCAGCATCGAGCGGCTTCCTCCACTCGTCAACTAACACAGGTAACTGTGCAAACGCGGATGCAAATGGCTTCTCATCCATTTGAGCTTCCTCGGGAGCCTCGACGATGTTTCGAAAAGGAGGGAAACGAGTGAGGTCAATCACATGTGGCAGGAGGTCAGAGGTTGATGTGTCTGATGACAGTTTCCTGACGTAAATATTGTATTCGGACTTCAATGAACGTCGACGCGCTTGCCAAACAACCGCATCTACTCGCAGTAGACGGTAGTGGTTCATGGTCTCGAGCCACTTGGGTAGCATCCGGGTCCATTCTATCGTATCAACAATCAAGTTCGAGTCAAGGGCTATCTCATTTCGGTGAAAGCTGACCTTTGTCCGTGAGCGGCTTGGGTGACTTTGTGCGGGATTCTTGGAAACAATCGTGACCAAAATAGCTGATTTCGCGCTCATACCCAAGCTGCTTAAGACGCTCCAAAATGCTATGTCGGCTAGATATCAAAACCGTGACTATGAAGAAAGTGGGGTCACCTTCTGTCTCGCTCCAGCCGAAGCGCTTTATGCTCCCTTCTGCGATCCGACGCCACCCATCTCTCCCATTCTTTACAGTAAATTGCGTGCTGTTAAAAAAGGCGCATCAGAAAGGTAGACAAAAGAGAGTAGATACAGCAGACCATATATATATTGTGATGTTGATCCTCCTTGCCGCTTAGAAATTGCTCCTTGTTGGAGGAGCGCTCGTACTCCTGCATCACCAAGTCCACCAGGTCTCTATCATACAACCTTGAATGTTCTGCAAATGTGGTCAAAAATTGTAATCCTTGAAACAGCAATACGACGGACTTTTTTGTACTACGATACGTTCGCAAGTGCGGGCCATTGCGGGGTCAATGACACCAGGGCAGTAGGAAGTATCGCAAAGCCTAATTTTGTCTGTGAACGGAGAGTCTGTGGTGTAAATCTAGGGGATCTTACCGTTCGACTCTGCAGTCTAGACAATACCTCCGGCGTATGTACCAGAAAATAGATGCCGTGCGTTTATCACAGACCTGTACCACATTGAGTATTTCAAAACACCAGAGGGGTCTACACGTACGTGACAATGGGCGTAAAACGCGAGATTCGCGTACGCCGGTTCGCTCAAGTCGGCTGGGCAGTCAGGCATGCGTTGTTTAACTTGGTGGCGAGCGGCCCTCCAGATGAATGCTGATGATTTGGACATCAAGAGCTCTCGGAAAGACTTGCACGTGCGTGCAAGATTCAAGAGGTCCAGAGGGTGCAACGGTTCACAAATCTATCATCGCCACACCGCTTCAGTAATAGAGTCAGAAAAAAGGCGAAAGGAAATCCACGTACGAGGTACAATACGTCGAGATTCAATTGAATCATGTATCCAGGCTTCGCCTGACGCGACTTCTTCGTTGCTCGTGCACCTTCTGGACGACGTCTCTTGGCTGGCGGTGGGGCGCCATCATCCATAGGAAGTTCGACGGTATTATCCTGTGGAAGTGCTCTGTCGTCGTCGTCGACTTGCCCTGACCTGATTCTCTTAAGTGTAGATCTCGTCTGTACCATTGTACAAGTTCGTGAAGAAGAGTTGTTCGATCCGGTCGCGTCTCTTGTGTGGCGGCTGTGCCAAAACCACAAACCATTGTCTCGACCAATCGGGTCGCCCCTGGCACATTCAACGAACATGCCTCGGCTCTTGGACTTGATATGGGATTCCCGCGTTATGCTCCCTGATGGCGTGGTCAGATCAAATGATTGATAATTCTGTACCAAGCTTGTTCGAGCCTGGCGCCGCTCAAACCTTATCGTACTATACACTACACGTTAGGCGTGTCTTTGGTAGATCCCTTATGTGCCACTTCACATCTGCTGTGGTAAAACCTCAGGCTGCGCAAAGGTAAACAAATTCCTGAGGTTGGCTCCCCGAGAAACCAAATCAAAACGCTCACCGGGAATTCCAATGATCAGGTCGGTACACTTCCGGCAGGACTCAAATACCCGGTCCCTGGATGTTAAGCTACACAGCCGAGTCGAAACTCGAAATGCCCATCACTGGCTTGTCATTAACATGCTATGACATTATACATATTTCAATTAAATTAAATTTTGAAATGAAAATATAGATCTTTCCATTGCTAGCTAATGACCTTGCCTGGTCATGCAAATATTTT
>JBBPQV010000558.1:0-18585 GCA_038092675.1 Boletus rufocinnamomeus
CTAACCCCAGGCCCAGGCCCTAGGCCCTTACAAGCCCTATGTGTGGGCCTGGCTTGGCCTGGCCTAAATAGGGCCTGGTACCAGGGCTTCAGGGTTTCAGGCCTGGCCCACAACATCACTAGTTGTCTATAAAAGTTTTGGGACATGTTGAGACCAACGACATATTGGAGGTCAACTTGAAAGATCATGCAACTGAACAAAGGCAAAGGCTCGATAGGATGAGCAATGTCATGACCCCAGTATAGATGGAGATAGAAGTGCAAATACACACATGGAACATCACATGTATGGCATAGCCCACCAAACTCAGTGCCATGAATTTGGCCATGACAAAGAATGCCAGTGTGCCCAACATCAATCATGCGAAAAGACCTGAAAAGACCCCAGCCTGTGTGTTGCAAGTTAGATCAGCCTTGGGTCAACCACAGCCCAAGGAACCCCTGATATTCTCGAAAACAAGCAGCATTATCCACATCCCAAGGAATACCAACCTTCCTAATGCACCAAATATATCTCACTGTAGCAGTACCCAAAATGCTCTATGCCATCGACATATGGTGCAAACCCATCCACTCCGATACATCAAACAAAAAGACCAGAGGCTCAATCGGAACTGCCACGAAACTCAACTGTGTCCAAAGAATAGCGCTGCTAAGTATTACCAGAGCTATGAATACCACAGCCACTGATGAACTAGAAATACTGACCAACATCACCCCGATTGAACACAGAATACAAAACTTATGCCACCAAGCAGCACTCTGCATTGCAGCGCACCCCCCATCTCACCCCCTCTATCTCCTCTCACGATGTGCTGCTAACCGATTCGTAAAACACCACAGATCATCCCTCCACTATCTATTCCATGTGTACAATATCTCTCCCACATGCATTGAGACTCTCATCCCTGGCTGTACCAACCCATCAATCCCCCCACCATACGTAACCCACACAGCCCCAACAAGAACCGCAGCAATAAATGAACACAACAACGCCCACGACAACATACATATATATTGCGACGGCTCAGGTATTAACGAAAAAGCAGGCACAGCGGCAGTCCTCTTCCAGCCAGGAATCCCACCCAAGTCCTTACACTACCACCTCAGCTCCCTCAAAGAACACACAGTCCACAAAGCTGAAGCAGTCGGCCTCTCGCTCACCACCAAACTCCTATCAAGACTGCCATTCATAGACCCCCAATCTCAATATACGTCAACAACCAAGCAGTAATAAAATCCAGTGAGACATCACAAGTGCATCCTGGACAGCATATAACCACTATATTCTGCAGACAAATAAAAGCAATATGCAAAACCCACAAACTGACCAAGAACAACATCACAATCAGATGGATCTCCGGACATGACGGAGTCAAAGGCAACAAAGAAGCTGACAAAGAAGCCAAAAAGGCCGCTGAAGGACCACACCAAAACAGCACACGCAAAAAACTCCCAACCTACCTATGCAACAACCCCCTTCCTAGCAACATATCAGCCCTGAAACAGGCCTATAGAGTGACATCAAAGGAGCGCTGGAAATCTCAGTGGAAAGAATCTCCATGCTATGCCAAATCCGCTTTTCTTGATGCTGCTACCCCTACTAACAAATTCCTCAAACTAGTTTCCATGCTATCCAAATGACACATGAGCCTCCTCATTGCCCTGCACACGGGCCACATAGCGCTCAACAAGCACCTCCACCACATCAAAAAAGCTGAATCACCTAACTGCCCCCATTGCGCAGGAACCGTCAAAACAGTAGCCCATGTCATTAATAAATGCCCACACTACGCTCACAAATGCCATGCCCTGAGAACAGAACTAGGACGGAATGCCAACTCCATCAAATATCTACTCACCCAAGACACTGCCATGGCCCCACTAATACACTACATAAACTGCACACAAAGACTAACCAAAATATTCAGTGATGTATCGCCCAAACCCCCTCAGAAATAAGATAACAGCAAACCCCATACAGATCTAACACCCAAGAACACAAAGTTCACCAACCTCACGTGCAACTTGTTTATACCCCCACGCTCGCTGGTCATGAAGGGAAGGATCTGGATGGGCATAAGTCAGATTGTGGAGGATTATGTGACCATAGATGCACCACAACTCAACACCCTACCTCAAACTACGAAACCTCCACCAAACCACACATACACTCTCTCTCCCATTGAGTCCGGCACCGACACCAGCCTACCACCACCATCACCCTTGAAGCTCCACCCCATTATTTTCCCTCTGTACCACAGTCGCTCTGCGACCCAAGTACTTGTCTACCACAGTCACATAGTTCACCACACCCCCTACCACATCAGCATCCACAGAGTCAGCGCAACTTAGTCACCCTGGACATCTAAAACGGCCGGCACTGTTGGTTTGCTGGTGCCAGGAACAGCGGACCGATGGGGGGCAACCTCACATCAGGGCATTTGTCAGGGTAGAGGAGCATAAGGGAGCACAGGGGCTCCTGTAGACTAGATAGAGTGTCCTACATAGGGTACCCACCCCACATGGACAATAAACTGGACCCAAAAAAAAAAAAAAAAAAAAGCAGCATTATGGCTCACAATTGCTTGTCGCAATGGACAGCATGCAGGCTTGCCAATGACCACCATGATGAACATACAAAGAAAACAAAATGCATTAGATGATGGACACAAGGAAGGGGACAAGGGGATACGTCACAGTTGGCCATTTGATGGACAACTTTACATAATACATTGTGCTAGTTTGGTGTACCCATTATGTAATAAAAGAGTCCAAAGTCCCCTAGTCATAGAAAAAAAATAAAGTAAACACCTGCGTAGCAGGTTGGGGAAGAATGGCCTTTGCCTCCCATGTGAAAGGTCTCTCCTGGGGTAATGACGGCCCACCCTGTGCCAGCTGGTTTATTCAACATTCACGTATCCCAAGCTACCATGCCAATCCGTCTTTCAACCTTGCTGCAAATCGGAATCAAGTCACCTTCCATGCCCAGAATGGACCTGCACAATTCACGCCAAAAACTCAGCATCTCGAAAATGACACACCAACCCTCTGAGAATCACTCACCGAGCGGATCGGCTCTCTCATGTCCCGCTCCAGTCCACATCCCGAGGAGCCCGACTGCACTTCCGATCCCACCGACCTGTACTGCCTCGCTCGACCACTCCGGTGTCGACGTTCCTGGCAAGGTTGATTCCTGTATGTATGTGTCCTAGAGTCAGATGTCAAGCCATTGGCATTTGAACCATGAACGACCGAACGCGGTGTAGGGTGTGGTAGAAACAACAGAGGAAAGAAACGGCGATGGTGTGAGGAATGAGAACAAAAAATGCAACTCACCATCTGCCATCTCACCTCACCTCCTCCAATGAGCTGCACGGTTCCTGTGATTTTCCGCCCGTCGTCCAAGCCACGGTCGGAACCGATTGAAAAACCGGAGAAATGAATTACGGGTGGAGGACGGAAGTAGCCCGTGGGGACGCTTGTTTTGGAGCGGTTATTGATAGGGAAGGCATTGATATTGTCGCGCGCAGGCTCGGCGTCGTGGACTGGCATCAGTCCCGCACGCGTGTACCCAGTGATCCGAAGCTCCATGGGAATGATACGACACGCTTCTTGTGCGTCGAGGGTGAGGAACTTGGTCGAGTCGAGCTATACAGCATGTAGTCAGGAACGGTCGAGAGGAGAGGGATTGGTGCATACGTTGAAGACTGTTTATGGCAAACGACCGAAATGTGTAAGCATCTCGTTAAACACCCGTTGAATGATCAACCAAAACGTCGATCGATCGTATCATACGAACAAAGTAACAAGCAAGAAGAGAACCGTGAGATCTGGATCGAAAAAGCGGCGCTCACATAATAATTCCCTGTAATCCATCCAACACACGCACCGTCTACGAGACAAGGGAAAAAACGTTGTCAGTTCGTTACCGTCAATCAACGCATACATCAACAAGTGTACAACACGGACGTCGAGCGTGGCGTGAAACCAGATTGTGTCACGCTGGCACGAGTACCGTCGCACACGATGGCATGTGCGCCACGACGGAACCAGAAGTCACGATCCGCATCCATCATGACACCAACCGAAACCAAAAAAACACATTGGAGTGACTCACCTCCAAATCCCAGCAACGCCTGCCCAATCCCACCCCTCACATGCCTCGCCTTCAAGGCCCATCTCCCAATCTCCGAGTCCACTAGGGACGGTGGTAGACTCCTTCCCTTTCCCTTTTCCGTCAGTGGTGACCGTACCTTTGATCGGCATCTCAAGCTGATCCCGCTGTGCCACTATCCTTGGTTTCCTCGCTCCGATATCATCCGACGTCGATGACGCGTGCACATTCCCATCGATGCGTCTCATCGTAGACTGCTGTCGCTCGATCCATCCGCTCCAGTACCCGCACGCACTACCCAACCTCGCGACCTCGAGGTTTTGGAACCGAGAGAGTATATCCGCGAGATCAAAAGTTGTGGAACTGGTGTCAGCCGGCGCGGGGATGCCACTCGGTGTCGTTGTAGGTGGGGGCGAAGCGTGGGATACAGAGGATGCTATAGAAAGTCGGTCTTGGATGAGCATCCCGAGGTAAAAGTGAATGGCGTACCTGGTTCGAAAGACCCAGCCGGCGCTCCCAAAATCTCGTCTTCATCTTCCCAAAACATGCCTACCTCTCCAGCCCCGACCTCAGACGCGGGCGCCTCAGTATCGTCACTGAACTCTGTTCCAAACAACTCCCTCAAATTCGCTTCCACGACGATCCGCACGCTTGCGAGGTACGCATAATCGGGTCTGAGATGCTGAGGCTTGATCTCGCGCGGAGAGACCAAGCAGTTAGGTGGTAGACGGGGATTGGAGCGGCGAGTCCTGCGGGACGAGGTCGTATTGGTGGTTGGTTCAGGGTCAGCAGGGGCGGGGGCGAGAATGAGGGAAATGAGTGGATGTTCGGGTTCCCTCTGTTCTATCTCCACATCGGGATCAACATTCACGGCCGCATCTTCGCCACCATTGGTTTGCTCGCGCCTACGGTTCCCCCTGTTGGAAGAAGAGGAAGACAGTTGTCCGGTGTCTGCTGGGTCGCGCCAATCTTCATCCTTGCTATCGTCTGACGTGGAGTCAAAATCGTCGGGTTCGATATCCACGCCGATAGCCCACGCAAGCGTACCTAGACGATGTGCCCCACCACTCGTACTCGCACGCTTTCCCACCACCCGAGGTTTAACCTTCTTATCGACATCCACTCGGGTGGCTCCAGGACGTGTACCGAGAGACTCCCTCGTCACAGGCTGAAAAGGTCCCCACAAACGATCACCGCGGAGGTATCGCATGTCATAGACCCTCCTCCTCGCGAGAGTGCGTGCGTTCGCGTGCTGCTGCGAAGGAGTGGGAAATCCCGTAGGGTGCTCGCCCGACTCGCCGTGGTCATGTTCCTCGTGATGCTCTTCATCTTCCTGTATCCCCAACTCGTGTTCGGCGTCATTCCGGTTCTTCAGCACTTTCGTGTCCATGAAAGGGGGCCGAGTGTGGTCAGAAACGGACCCGGAAGCAGACGTGGAAGTGGAAGTACTAGAAACGAGCGGAGGCGGTACGGGCACAAAACCAGTGATACAAATGATTCGATGGAAAACGTCTCCCAGCGCATCACCCCCCCAATAATCAGCCCCAGACAACAACGGCACATGCGCCGGAAACCCGCGCACGCCAACCGCGTGCGAAGCGAGGAGCGTCCGCACGAGCTGCGGTGGGAGCGACGGCGTCGGTATCGGTGTCCGGTTCGTCGCCAGCGCACGTGATGCGTGGGGGCCATACACCATCCGTCCCACGCGCACGCTACTCTGGGATTCCTGGAACGCAGAGATGCCACTCGCGAGCACGATGAGAAGGGGTGGTAACGGCGGTGCGCTCGTCATGCGCTCCCTCCTCTCACTCACACCCGACCCGACGTTCCCGGTGGGGTACGGCGAGATCGTAGGCGTGAGCACCGTCAGCGCGATCGGTGGCGTTGCCGGAAAGGGACGGAGGGTCAACAAGGTGTCGAGTACGGCGGAAAGCGTTGACAGGGCGGTGGTGTACCGATATTCTATGTCTGTATCGGCGTCCTTGCCTGACACTGGTGTCTCGTCGTCGGCGAGACAGATATTGCGGCGCCATGCCTTGAGCCACTTATCTGCGGATACCCGTCTGCGATATTCGGTTCCCCAGTCCCAAGCGGCGGGGTCTATGCGGGGGTCCACAAGGCTGCGATGTTCGAGGGCAGGGCGAGGGTCGTCCCAGATAGTGAGAAAGAGCTCGCGCCAGAGATGCGAGTCCGGCGAGGCATATATGAGCGTGTGTAACGCTCGGCATGTCTGTGCGACGGAGGCGACCGTGCGGGGGGAGCGAGAGCATATCAAAATGGCCTCAATGAGCTCCGAGGGGAGCGCCAGCAACGTCGGCAGGGATGTCATCCCCCTTATCTTCATCGAGGTCGATATTTAAACGCTGTGGGAAGGAGCCGATATCGTCTAAGCTGCTTGACTCAGCATACATTCCACACAGCTCTCAAGCTATAGATAATTCGTATGTACATCCTGCAGTACATACATACTGTTGGGATAGAAATTGGACATGAATGTGCCATCAGTAAGCAAGCCGCGTGTGGCGAGCTATGCCGAACAAGCCGGATCATCCGAATCAATAAATTAGTATATAGTAATCTCTTACAAGGTGAAGCATGTACAGGTTTGTGAGGGAGCACATCGGCGGAGCGAAAGAAGTGGAATAGCTTATAACTAAAAACATTGTATATCCCGAAGTACAAATATTCTTGAATTGAATTGTCTTTACAGTAGTTACTCCCGACTCTCCAACAACTAGTAACAGATAAATTGATAACGTCCCGTATGTACATACATACAGTCCACACATACAATCATACTTCAGTACTTACTCGATACAATTTGACGATTTCACCACGTCGTCGGGCTAGACACCAGTTCAACCATCACAACATCGGCCAAAACAACCAACACTCACCCAAACGTGCCGCTCGCAGGCAACGGCATATAAGGCAACCCCTGTCCATCCGCAGTGTTCAAAAATACAGTATTCCCCCACCAGGATTGCACCGTGGTCAACCCGATCGCCCCGTCCTTGGGGTACTGAAGGGCGAAAAAGATGATAATGATCGAGACAGCTAAACCAGAGTCCAATGCGGCGGACAGCACGTCTGAACACGAAAATAGGCAAGGTCAGCATCACACGGGTGTATGGTGAGGCGAACTCGTACAGTTGTACTTGGTCCACCATGAAAAGTGTTTTCTCCGAATGTGGTATTGGAAGATGAAGCCAACGATCGCCCACGGGACGTAGTTTACCGCGCTCGCCGGAGGGATAGCACCAGTACCACTGAAGATGACCGGGAAGCTAACGCATTTCGAGGGTCAGTGCAAGGGAAGATCGGCCAAGGCGAAAGAAAAGTACTTGACATAGCGAATCATACTGTTAGGCCATTTGAGGTGGATCAAGTACGCAATCACTGGGCAAATCGCTCCAATGAGGAAAAAGTACGTGAGTACTACCGTCGTCCATGTCAGCCTGTCGTTCGTCCCCTGTTCGATATAAGAACAAACTACATACCGCTGTAGATCTGTCCAGACGAGAACACTCTCATAGGGCCGATGACGCCCCAGATAATGCTCGCAGTACCAAACACCTCCGTGTTCGGGCAGATGAAACCATTCTTCTGTGTCGAGCTGCACAGGTCAGGAATATTTGTGAACATCCAGGCTTGTACAGCAAGTTGGACCGTCCCGGCAACTATGGTGGCGACAACCTGGGCTTGATGCGAGTCAGTATTCCAATCCCGAACCTACTAGACGGAGATAGGTGGGACGTACCCCAGAACATCGAACGAGGAGGAATCTTCATGTAATGACCAAGCTTGAAATCACTGGCAAATGCGAGTGCTATGTCGATATTAGACAAAAGCACCGGCATCGTCCTCGTCAACAACACGTACCTTGAGACATTGTGATGTATCCCCACGTCTTGAACATCATCATGGCGATCGGCCGACCAGGAAGAGCGTATCCAATTATCAACTCTGTAATCACACTACGGATCGTGAGAGGACAGGGACAGTGAAAGGTCTCGGCAAACTCACTTGAGACCAACCTGTTGGTTGGTAATAGCCTGAATCATTCCAATAGGTACAACGTAAAAGAAGGCTGTGTCGACGAATAGCACCATCAGCACCAACTTCTCAACAGTCTAGAAGCGCGCACCAATTATCAACGCTAGGAAGAAAGCCCACACTGGAAACTCGGTATGCCACACTTCAATGACGATAATACCAAACACCACCATCGACACTGTCAAATAAACGCCATGGATTGGATGTGTCAGACGACCTGTTAGAGGAAACGAACGCACCAAAAATGATCCCATACCACCATTCAGGGACCTGCTTATACTTGGACATCAAACGTGCATGGATGTCAGGCTGCTCGTGCATCGAACGCCTGCTCTGGACCCAGATCTGTTTGCGGAAATAGAGTAACGCGTGCATCAACGTCGCAGTGATGGAAGCGAACGACAGTCCGTAAGATACGGCAAAGGTCGTCCTACAGTGTTGTAAGCAAGACATCGGAGATTAAGCATTGCACGACGTACGAAAGGAAGAGGGGACTGTATTGCTCGTATGCAGTCAGGTTGAGCGACGCATCGGCGTTGATGATCTGGGCCACATCGTAGGTATTACCAGTGTTATCGTAGGATATACGCGTCGACATGCTGTCGACAAATCTCGTCAGCGCTGCAGACTCATCAGGGGGGACGATTTAATACGTACGGCAGGTACGCGCTGTACCAAACGTTGGTAAAGTGGATTATGGGAGTGAACACCCCTGTGGACACATAAGCAACCACCCCAGGAGAGAACAACAATCAGAGACACACAAAAGAGGACTACGAAGCCAACAGTAATATTAGCCTCGGCCCACCAAGGAGTTGCAAGGGGACTAGCTAAACTCGATCAATACACACGTCAGCAAACCAATCCCATTCGACGACAACGTACTCACTTATATACGTGATCTGCGCCCAATCAAACGTGATCAAACTCATCCCCAAGCCAGTCACATATCCGAATAACTGGTTCACAACAATATTATCCGGTGCGATCCAGCACACCCAGGAAAAGTAGGAGAGTGCTTGGAAAAGATACCCAGGAATGAAGTACCAGCACACGCCAGCTGCCCATGCATACAGGAAGAAGCGTTCGCGCGAGATTCCTCCTCGAGTACCAATACCGGCATAGGACTTTGAATGAAGTGTATTGAATAGGGCACAGCTCACAAGATTGGCTGGCCAGACTGCGGAGGTAACGTAAGTGAATTGTTTCCCAAGAAGTAAGGACGCGCACTCATTGAGGGGGGTTGGACAAGGAACCGCCGTAAAATACCACCGATGGAAAAGCCAAGCAGCTGCGTGGACATCACCAGCATCCATTGATCTGCAGTTTATTGAGTGAGTGGAAGATATCAGTAGCGCGGGGTAAGTGCGGATCAATAAAGCCGTGGGACCGGTCCGGCGGAAGGGAGACCGACAAGACCCGTGTGTGGACAATCATGCATCATGACCAATTAATGTGTTGGAATGGCAAGTACACACAAGATAAGACGTCGTAATTGGGAATTACGATAGTGAGCACATCGTGCAACCGTCCGTCAACGGGTGGTACTTACAGCTAAAGTTATACGTCTGGTTGTAGTATACCCGCTGGACAGCAACGATGTCTGTCTGCATGGATAAAATACATCAACGAGATGTGGCGATCATGAACGACAACCCAAACTTACCGCATATGCCGCTGGACGTAGAATCGGTCAGAACTTGCCAAGCGGAATAGTACACACAACACACGTACAGCCTGAACCAACGGTAGCCATGATCGTCAAGAGCACATGCTCCTTGATCATGAATGGACCAGGGTTGAGGGGAACTCCAAATATGTGCCAATTAGGGACTACCTACTTGCACGCCAAGATGATCAGCCAGCACTTGCGTGGATGGCATGCAAACGCACCGCGGCCCATGCACGACCCATCGGCAATGATATCAATATCGCGACAAAGCCCGATACTGAGACAGAGGGATAACGGAAAAAAAGGAACTGGTTCAATCCAGAAAGCACGATAGCCCAAGTGAGGCCTTAACCAATGACATTAGTTATCGGCATTTTCGGTCAGAGGCCCACGCATACCCATTACCCAAGCGCGGATGCTAGACACTGGGATGGTCGGATCGTCCGTGTTGGCCACGGCGGATCGCACCTCTGGATACGGTGAATCATCCTCTACCAACGCAATCAATCACTCGTTTGTGTAGTTCCACGACCATGCTCACCCAGTATTCCGGTAACAGCGTTCTCATAATCAATGTTAGGATCGTCGAAGTCGGCGAGATTCGCGAGTACGTCTGAAACGCTATTCCTCAGATCCACAAGTTACAATACCTGCCAGCAAACGCACCCTCCTCCTTCAAGTCTGCCTTCTCATAGTCTTCTGGCCTGAGCTTGCTGTTGTCGAGCTCAGTATTCATGATCGAGGTACTTGAAATCAAGGGTGCGGCTAAGAAAGAGAGAGAAGGGGGGAGGGTGTGAACGGAAACTCGTTTCAGATGTCAAGGCTGAAGCCGTCCTTAAGAGCTTCCGGGGTGGAAGATCGAAGCAAGGCCCACACGTCGATAAGCAGGGGAAACAGGACCCCGGCTTATGTGAGGAGAATTTAGATACAATCTGGCCTTTGGGGTCCAGATACTGATCGGCTGGTTTGTCCACCATATGCAGATGCCGTACCCCAGAGTCATGTCCGAACTTCATTTGTAGGTTGGTTCTGGGGGCGCAGTCTGTGCGGACATGCCAGTACCTGGCGTAAAAACGGCGCTGATACGACTCTTCCGGACCATTTCTCGTGCCTCAGACCACATCCAGCACGTCAACGTCCTAGGATGTGCTTGAAACTCGGAAACAATTCTAGTCCGAGGTCCAAATCCCCGGTGGCTTCAGAGAAGATTGAATGAACCAGAGAGTCCAAGAATTCTTTCGCTGGGGGGTTTACCAGCAAATCGTTCCATGATAATAAGTATATGCGTACGAAGGAACTTTGAGAGTAATCGATCCATCTAGATGCGGACTGATCTTGGGGCCAACATTCTGCGTTTGGCAATTGCTGGCGGTAGTCCCCTCAAACCGGAACCTAAAACTTCGATGTTGGAAGACAGTCGTTGCAATCATTCTGCTTGTAATGGCAAGGTGTCAACGTTTCAACCGTGACATGCCGGACAGACAGCAACGCGATTACTGATTAGCTTTCCACGACGCACCGGGCCATTCTATCACGCCAGACGTCAGCTCGAGTACCATCCCGCACACCATCAGCGCCGGCCACCACGGGCCTCTCGTCCATTCCACATGTTTCTGCGTCGAGGTAGGCGAGATAGCAAATACCCACCCATCCGCTTCTCCTTGGCACCCTTGATAATTCACGGTCGCTAAGCCGTGTGTCGCAGCTGTCGCCTCTGACTCTCCCTCCCGAGTCCTACCACGCTCTATCCATGACCTCCCCCTGGTTTGGTATCCATGACGCCACCCAGCGAGACGCGGCATTCGTGTTTTTAGGTTCCCTTTGACCTCGGTTGGGAGTTTGGATGGATGTGGAACATCAATACTTACTGCTGTGTGTCAGCTGCTGAGACTGGAGGAAGGCGATGTGCGAAAAACAACACCGCGCAGTGTCTAAATAAGGAACTCCCTATCTTCTAGTCTGACCCATCGTGTCGTCCTTCTTATCGAACCATCACCATTCTAGCTTTAGGATGGCCAATCTCTTGCGTATGGCCAAATCAGGAAACGATTGGAGCCAAGCCGAACTACATCCGTTCAATACCGTTGTCGAAATGCAGGACGCAGCCACCTTTTTTGGCGTCAACCCCCCACGTTTGGTAAAACTCACAATCAGCCACTCGGGAGCACCATCAATCACTTTCGCTGTTTCGGCCTCACTAGAGCCCACAGCCGATCACTCGCAGCCGCACCTGTCACTTTTGGCTGAGGCTAAGTCGTCATCCGTTCCACGACGCACCCCACTTTATCACGCCAGATGTTAACTCGAGTACCATCCCGCACACCATCAGCGCCGGCCACCACAGGCCGCTCATCCATTTCATGCGCTTCTGCGTCGATGTGGACGAGACAAAAAATATCCACCCATCCGCTTTTCCTCGGCACCGACTCTCCCTCCTTGACCTCCCCCGGTTTGGTACCCACGACGCCACCCAGCAAAACGAGGCGCGACGTTCGGGTTTTGAGGTTCCCTTTGACATCGGTTGGGAATTTGGATTGATGCAGAGCATTCAATACTGCTGTGTATCGACCTGCTGCGGTGGCGTTTTCAACCTGAACGTTGAACGCTGGCGATCCAGGAAGGAGAATCAACATCGGCATTCGGATACGGAAATGGCTTCGAGCGGTAACGTTACTGGTCTCGAACAACTTACAAGCTGTGCTGGGCTGAGCCGCCACCCGGCGATACAGGTCACGCCACTCCCGCGTGTTTGCAGATTTGAATGACGCTCGCTTGCGACCTCGCACTAACACGATCCGACGGACTCGTCATAACTTAAGGAGAAGTCTTAATATTCACGTGTCACGTTCTATAGACCCATCATTACAAACTGTGCCGCAGTCAAGCCGGTACTGTATCGTAAACAAACTTTTGCTCGGAGGTCGGCGATAAAGCTTGCTTGGAGGGAGGATCACGAGAACGAATTTGTCTTCGCAAACCAGATCTAAAACTTCCAGATGCCGGCAGTCAGAAGAGAGCCGTTTTGATCGTACAAAGGTCACATGGCTCGTGTACCTATGTATATCAACGTTTCAACCACGTGGCGCGTGGCCGAGTCGTATGTTGGGCATTGATCCAGCTCAATTGACGGGCCGGTCTACCGGCCGTTTGACAACGATGAAACCTCGATCGAGGACTCATCTACAGTTTAAGCGAGCCATTATGGTGCCCTGTTTAGAATGTCCAGGTACATACACTCTTTGGAGTCACTTAGAGTCATTTGGCTGATGCAGAAAGACTACTAAGTGTATTACCTTGCTTGACAAGGTTTCTCTCGCCCCCGTAATCGTGGGAACAACTTACCACAGAAACTCCTGGAATATGATATAATTTCCTTTTTAGGATTCCTGTTTTTGGGATTTCCTTTTCGCGACACGCCCGACCTTTACAACCCATAACCGTGGGATAACTCACCGGCCCTTGCTGCAACTACACCTTTACATATGAGTTACTTTCATAGATGCCGGCACGAGTTCTCAAATAAGCGCCAAGCAAGGTTTTTGCCAACAGCAAGTCGGCATTCCCAAGTTGAAAACAACAACGTCAATTCACGCTCTCTCAGATGCCTATGACCGGAGGGCATCTCGGAACTTTTGACAGCTTTCGCTACTTGCGCATTGCAACATTTCCTGTAGCCATGGTAACTAGCATCACCGTCTTTAGCTACTTCATTATGAGTTCAGTGACTTTTCAGCATCCTGACAGGGTTCTCACTTCTGGATAAGCATGTTTTGTGGAGTCCGCCCGCTCACACGACAATGAATCCTTCCCTCTTTAGTACATGGGCGATATCAATATATCAAGCGCTATAGTTAGACAAGCAAGATAAACACGGGGCACCGTGGTCGCCCTCCACGGGGAACGGCGACGTGTAGACTTTGAATAGCCAGGGTCAATAAACCAAGGACGAGGAGTGAGAGTGAAAGCAAGACATCCAAGGTGGGTAGAAGGATTGTACACTATGTCACATAATACGCGGCTCGAGAACTCCGATGGGGCAGTGAGAAAAGTAGCAAGAATACATGATACCATGTGCCTGCCATCATCGCAGTGCAAGTGGCGTAGACGGAAGCTTGGGCTGGGTTACGCGAGGCGGTGCGATGGCCTTTTTCGCCTCCCGTACTGCCAATAGTGGGTCCGGTCTTGGTGGCGGAAGGATGGACGAGGCCTGGGATCGCGCGGGAGTCAGACCACCTTCACCTTCTTTACGGTCCTTCTCTTTCCTCTCAGGAATCACAACCTCTTCCTCTTCCCTCTTCCTTTTAAGACCACTGTTCGCAGGCTCCGAGATCTGGGGAGAATGGGCGCTTTCCTTGATAAAATCGAACATCGTCTTGGCCACGCGAGCGTTCATCCGAATATCCATGTGTTCCGCCCGCACTCGCACCCTCATTGCCCCGATTTTCACCGCCAACTCATGCAACGTCAATTTGTCCTTGTTGACCGAGATTAACAGACACATCATCACAAACTCGATTGGCGAGACGCGCCACTCTGGTTTGAGGAAGAAGGGTTGAAGGGAGGTATCACCGATGAGTTTTGAAAAGATTCGGAAGGTGGCGTGGATCCGTTCAAGAAACGCATCATCTTCCGAAAGGTCTTCGCCTGCTTCATCATCCGTCGCTTTCTTTTTCCCTTTGGCACGGGCATAGGGTTTGACTGTCGGGTTGTGAAGCCACTTTTCGAGCTGATTGATGGCGCCTATCGACGAACTCGAAGGGTATTTGGCGATGATATATAGTGCCTGAGTGATGCAACGAAAATCGCCTCCACGTGAACGGTCCCAGTCAAAACCCTCGGCGTCAAGAGGGCTTTCCGGATTGAAATATTCTAACTGTAACTTGCGTACGAATGTAGACATTGGAGTGTTGAGCACCTGTAGTTTTTCTGAAATATACGAGTTGAGGAAAGCGCAGTAATGTAAGGTAACACCTACCTGCGGGGGTGAGCGCCATTCCGAGCTGCACTCTCTGAGACAGACGTCAGTACTGGACGTGACCAAGGCAACAATTAAATACTCACCTGGAAGATTTCTCGCTCATCTGAGTCAGGGAGATCTTGGTATTCGATACAAACAACTTGCTTGTTTGCAAATAACCGTCGGTATTTTTCAGGCAGTTGCTGCCCTCGCCCAGTCTGCGTAGCCCCGCCGATTTTATACCAGTATTTTGTATTAGTGAGCCTGTATTATTCACATCAACAAAGGAGTTTCCGTATGAAGTTCGACGGACTTACGGATCTCGATCTAGAAACGAACGACTGGAATGAGGAGCGTCAATTGAAAAGAAAGGGTCAACTTACGAGGTATCTAGATAAACAAACGTCAGTTAAACATGAACATGGGTAGACGGTCTACAGAGGAAAGAGACGAACCAGTCCGTCCATGAACCTGCGCCTAAATAAGCGCGCAGCACAGAAAGAGGGCAGAGGATTACACACCGGTGGATAGAAGTTAACCTCTGTTTTCCATCTATACACGTCTTTGTTTCCGATCCATCGTCATGTTGGTGTGCCACTGGCACTCATGTGTCAGACCGAAGAATGAGGTCCAAGGGCGGGCATACCGAAGATGATGGGTGGGACATAAAAGTTGCGAAGAATAGAGTCGATGAGACCAATTTGTTTTGATTCCGGCCATACGACATCTTATGGGCCGGTTCGCCATTCAGTAGCGGGGGGGCAATGCAGTGACATAACGTGCCTCGTTGGTACTCTGGTTCCAAGTCGATATCCCCGGCGTGAACCTGGTCTGTGCAGTGAATTAGCGACAATAGACTGTATTTAGCTCGTGCGGACGAGACGCACCATATAGCGCTTGGGTAGAATACGTAGTTGCCCTGGGCAACTTCAGGACGTTCTTGAGCTGGTACCCGCTGGCTTTTGCGCGCTTGCCGCCCGAGGTATGGTCCAAGTCGTCGTAAGACTCTTCGGCAAGGTCGGCACCTTCGTAGTCGCTGCCGTCCGACATAGACATGCTGACTGTCGACGGGTATCAAGTTGAACGTTTTCCGCGAGTTCGAGGGTGCTGTAGTAGCTGTACACAAAACAGTGAAACCTGCATATGCCTGAATCGGGCGCTTTCCATTTTTGGAACTCGTCACGAGCTGCGCGTTGGATGTGTGGCTCACTTGCACAGAGTCGCGCTCGACAAGATGAACAGAGGTGCGTCGTCGTCGTCGTCGTCGTCGAGGGCGTCGTCGAGGAACCCTTTCGCCGTCGGGTCGCTTCCGTCGGCGCGTACAAAGCGGGATTCGCTCATGGCTGAACTAGAGCGCGGTAAGCCCTTCCGTCTTCCCCGCGCCGGCCCCCGAACTGACACACCACATCCTCACAGACCCGCAACACTCGACTGCGAAGCGCCAACAACGCTCGCAGGCATTCACCTCGCACATGTCCCATGCCACTCTGGAGCGCCAGCTCCTCTCCGCACAGGCCGCCAAGACCGAACTCGAGAACAAACTGCGCAAAAAGGAAGTATACATCGAGCAGCTGGAGGGCGACAGGCGTTTCTTGACCGAGAGAGAGCAAGCAGAGCGCGAGGAAAAGGAAAAGGAGCGCGAGGCGAACGCGGAGGACAAGGTGCGTGCGCGTTGGACTATTATGCGAGCCCACGTTTCGATTTATATGGCACCGCCCTCATGTCCGTGTCTTAGAAAAATGCAGAGGCAGATCTGAGGTCTCTGCGTGACGCCATTGCCACGCTCAGGAACGAGAATATCGAGCTTGAAGAGTCGTATTCTGCACTACAACTGGCCCATGCCCAACTCGTTGCAGCCCAGAGAGCTGAATCCTCGACCTTGACGCGGAGAAATGCGGAACTCGAGCAAGAACTCGTGGAATATCGAGCAATCGCCGAAGAACGCGATGCCACAATCCACGTCCTGCAACAGAAATTGGACGAGGCGGAGGCTGCATCTGAGCCAATGCTCAGAAGACACAATGAGGACGAGAATTGGGGTGTTATCCGTGACGAGCTTCACCGTCAGGCCTCGTATCTTCGGTCGCTAGAAACGACGAACGCAAGATTAAATGCAGAGTTGGGCAGGTATAAGGACAGGCACGCGAATCTTGAGGTTCTCCGCGAGGAAAAACGGGCGTTGGAGGGAAAAGTCTTGGTCGTGGATGAGTTGAGAGAAAAGGTGGTTTCGTTGGAGGCTCAAGTGGAAGCAGCAAGACGAGAACGACAGGAGTGGTGCGTCGTGTATTTCACCAACGACTGCATGCCGACCCAGCAACGCACAGGGCGAATAAGTCTAACGAGGTTGGCACACCTTCGATGCCGTCTGTATCGGTCATCCAAAGCCTCTCCGAGCTCAGGCTAACGCACGCGCGCCTGCTTGAAGAGCACGGTGCTAACATAGCAGTCCTTAGGACTCGCGAAGCCGAACTCGCACGTATGAATGAAACCCTCTCAGAAGCTCAAGGGACGATAGGAACATTACGGGGTGAGGTACAAACTCTAAAAGACAAGGTGGCACGACGCGAGCAACGAGCTCAGCTGGCTGAGCGCGAAGTCGGATTCCTGCAAGCCCTTGTGGTGCGTGCGAATATTCGAGCCGCAGTATCAATCTTGATTGTTCTTTAGGCAAGTTTCACTGCCGAAGACCAAGCTACTCGGGAGGGGACCACTTCAGACAGCGGTCTCTCGCAACGCATACACAACCTTGAACAATCGCTGTCAGAATACAAAGCCGTCAATGTCCAACTACAACGAGCATTGGACGCTATAGACGGCGAGGACGGTGCGGGTGGCGCTAGGCTCTCCCGGAAAGAGCTGAGACGGCAGATGGAATACCACAAAGGTGCAGCCGAGGAGGCGACCCAAGGTACCGGTCCGTTCATGCAACCAAAGAGTATATGCTGACCTCCACGTCGTTTAGCTCTCGAAGAAGCCCGCAGCACGGTCAAAGTACAGGAAGTCAAGGTCGAAGAGTTGGAACAGACACTCTTTGAGCTGCGAGGGAAGATTGGGGCTGGAAACCACGTCCCACCGGGCATGCGCGTTCTCTGTCTCCGGGACAATCCGGCTCAACAATGGGGTGACCTCCGACAATCGGTCATGGATCGTCTCAAGAGCGAGAACGAAGCACTGATCAAGCGGCTGAGAGATCTGGAGAGTAGTGGAGTGGTTGACACGACGTCACGCGGGGAGGAACTCGTCCCACGCGAGAGCTGGGAGGTGCTTTACAAAGAGAAGGAGGAACTGGAGGATGTCGTGAAACAAAAGGAGAAGCGGCTGCTCCGACTGCAGCAGGTGTGTATACAGCTCTCTGCGTCTCGTTCCCAGCCATTCAAACATGCGATCTCCAGGTCTTCACGGCCAAGAGTGCCGAGTTTCGAGAAGCGATCGCATCCATTCTGGGACTCAAGCTGGCCTTCTACCCGAATGGACAAGTGAGGGTGACGTCGATATACGACCTCTCTGCCTCGTTTGTCTTCCAGCCTCTAAGCAAAACGAGCACGGATGGAGATGGTGCGCGGATGCAACTGGTCGCTCAGGGCGAAGGAGGGCCGCAGGATCTGCCGCAGCTGATGCACTACTGGGTGGAGGAGGAGCAGTGTATCCCTGGATTCCTCGCGAGTGTAACGTTGGAGTGTTACGACAAGTCGAAGAGGGGTGCAGGGGATTTGAATGGTTGAAATGTAGCGTACGTATGCTGGTCAGGGCTTATCATATCATATGATCTCCATATCAATATCAT
>JBBPQV010000559.1:0-18560 GCA_038092675.1 Boletus rufocinnamomeus
ATGACTCCTACGCCGACTTGCGTTCCCGCTGGGGAATTGACCTATCTGAAGATGACCCACAGCCGTACCAAGACGAACAGGCTGCAGCACCCACTGCCCCTCTGAGACGCAACCCGTCAGAACTTTCCCAGCCTTCCCTTCCTGCCGGCATGATGAACGACCTGAAGAGTATTACAGAACTCGGGAGCAAGGGAGAGAGTGGGAGATTCTTGGATGAAGTAGGCTATCTATTTGAGGGTCTCGACGGCTCAAGTGCAATTGGCCTGCGGAGAGCGAGGTGCGTAGCTATTCCTTCAAGTTGTTCCCGGCGTCGACCCTGATATATATTTACAACGCCCTCGAAGTTGTAAACAAACTATGTGATATGGATTTCAACCGCAGAGCAAAGACATCGGATTTTTATACTCGCACTTGGGATAAATTCTGGGCTGCGCAGGCTGGGACGAGTGATAAGGTACGTTCGTATCTGCATTCCCAAACAATCTTGAATTCCGTTAACCATAGGAAGGATGTCCTTGCCTCGGTTCTTGCAAGCAGCTCAGATGACGACCTCAAGTCACATGGTATTTTTGCGGACGGAGATCACCGCGGTCAGCTCGGTTTTTGAGATCGGAATCCATGCACGGAAGTAAGATATACTTGAGTAGCTCAAGTCGCTTGCAAGATTAGTGTCAAAGGAGTCGCCCTTGTCTTCTGTGAACCAGGTTCGTCTCAGGTCGGGATTCTGTATCGTGCTTAGTCTGATGAAGCACAGCCCTCGGCACGCTTCTTCGTCTCGCATTCACTTGCTACCTTACCCCCGTCACTTTTGACAGACTGGAGTCTGTCTACGTTGCTCGTAAACTTGAGGGCTGAGCTTAGCCTCTTGGGGCTTCGTATCACTGCGTATGAATCTGGTCTTCCCTTATTACCGTCAACCAGCATAAACCCAAGCGACGTACCATCCCTTTACCATATTGAAGCCTGCCTCCGCCACCTGGATTCGTATCTCCTCGGATATTGGTCCTCAACTGATCCAGCTAGTGACCGTTCTTCGAGTAGATTGTCACACGTCGGTGGATTCACGTCAGAGATAATGTCGCTCTGCGTTACCTCCTTCAGTTTCTTAGAGGAGAATGAAGAGATGGACATAGGTACAGACCTAAGCGCTCACTTCGTTTCTCAGCGATTAATCCCGCGTGTCTTGGTTCCCGCCTCTGTGTTCAAGCTCGTGCTTGTCGATGTCCTGGCCAAAAATCAGTCCCGGAGTGCTTTACTATGCTGCACGTCCAATACTCTGATAATAATCGCCAAGACGATGCTCCCGAATGTGCCTTTTTGAGAGGGTACACTGCGATTCTCCTGGGACTACTCATTAAAGATGACCCCTCTAACCAGGCCATCGTCATGTCATCACTGCCAGGCACATCGTCATCGGACAGGATAAAGTCGCTAATTACCCACTGCCACTCGTTTTTGGATCTTTATAACGATACCATACTCCTGCCGTCTTCCGACTCTCCGCGTGCTACCCCTGAAGTAGCCACTCATGAGGCCACTGGTCGCCACAAGGCGACATGGGATAAGAGAGGTGAAGAAATTGCTCGAAGTGTAATTACATCTCTAGAGATACTATGTGATACTTAACATGTCACGGGAGATCAACCTCCTCAATTTGCGTCGTATCGTTCTCGTCCTCGAGGTCCGCGAAGCTCTGTTCGATAGCTTTGATGTAGGCGTTCATCTTCCACATCTCGCTGATCTTTATGTTGGCGTGATCAAAGGCCAGAGCCAAGGTTGGATCTCCAGGATTGTGTTCCGTCACCACAGATGGAGGTACATTTGGATACCGCGCTGAAAAGTGAGTGAGGAGGGTGTTGCGAGCCTTCATTCTACGAATAGATGAGTATGGCTACCTTTACTGCAGAGAAAATAGTCGTACCTCCTCCCGATTTCGATCGCCTGACCGACTGTACTGTGCATCTTGGCTGTGGCCATCTCCGCCTGGTCATCCGCCATGGTGGATTCATGAATGAGGAGAGTCGCGTTTTCTCCCGCTTGCACCAATTTCTGTGTGGGAATAGTGTCTCCCGAATACCTGATGGGACAATAAATACTAGACATGTTGAAGGGGTCGCGCATACACTTACACGATGCTCCAACCATCCATATGCTTGATGATCGCTCCATGACAACTCGTGCGGTGTGTTACATCCACGCTTCGGAAGCTTTCAAGGCCAAGCGAAGCACACATGTCACGGTGAGCTAAAATGGAACTGGGAGTCCGATTAAGAGAAGTACAACTACGTCTACGCGCACGCGTACCTGCGGGAGGCCTCTTGGACCCGAAGAGAGGAGAAATCGTTCTTCCAATGGATGGCGTCCACTGGGATCGAAACGACGGGACTTTTGGAACAAGGCGAGAGTCCAAGTTCCTCGAGAGCTGCATATTCATGCAGATACAAGAAAACGTTGTCGTGACCCACGACATATAGTGGCGCATCGCAGGGTGGATCTAGCTGCGTGACATTCAGTCCGCGAGGTAGGATATCTTGAGAGTCCGAACGCTTACTCGCTGTCGCATTGCTAACATCTTCGCCAGTCCGATGTGATGGTCACCGTGCATGTGACTAATAAAGATGCATCTCAGCTCACGAAGGACCTGCCATACGCTTGAGGTTGACGTGAGATCATCTCCAAACTTTCGTGCTAGTTGACCCCAAGTGCCTTCTCCGGCATCAAGTAAAATGTAGCCGTAATTAGGTATGTTGATGAGTGTTGCAGAAACTAGAAATACGTGAGCGTGGAGTCAAGGACAGGCACCGAGAACTTCCGAATCACCGTTTCTATATTTACTAGGCATTGCACTGTTTGTCCCTAGCGGACATATTGTCACATCTCCGCCGCAGATTTCCTCCGATTCGGTGTGAGCAACGTATGATTGAGCGTCTGCAAAGCTGCTACGAGTGGATTCTGGCAAAACCAATGAAGAACTGGAAGATGCTGCCGGATGGAAAAGGTCGCTCTTTCCGGCATCTGGGTCTAGGAGTGGCGGACGTGGAGGATGCAAGTTGATTAGCGTGTTTTTTTGCATAGCTGTAACGCGAGCGGGCAATCCAGGAATATCTTCACAACCATGTCAACTGTGCTGTAACACAAAAATTCACATGGAAACGTACCACTTATCGCGTGGTCAGCGGTGCACGAATACTTCTGTATCGGGAATATATTGGAATCTAGTTGGTTGAGTCGCAGCTGACTGTACGCGGCACTCGTGAACGTCATCGGATTCGGAAGATACTTGCGCGAAGCGACGATATGCTTTCATATGGTCGGTGACAAACAACTTGGGCTAGATAACTTGAATACATACATGAACCTCGGGTCCGAAATCGCCCATGAATGTCTTGTAATGCTCGTCTTCAAGGACTCCATCCCCACACAAATGGAATATCGCTCGGACTTTATGTTGTTTGGAGTCCTCTGCGTGCTCCCATAGGTATTTGGCAAAATGTCCGGAAGCGGTGAAACCTGAAACCAAGGCAGGGATGTGGGCTAACGTTGGTGTGTCGAAAAGTAATACTACCTACAAAAGGTTACTATTCTAGCGAAGAGAAGCGCGAGGCTTGACTCACCGCTGGAGTCACACTTTCTCCAATACAATCTTCCGGTTTTATTTCGCGATCAACAACGTTACCATTGCCGTCTTTGACCTGCACAGTCACGCTCTCTCCCTTGACTAGTTTCGCACGCAGCGGACCGGGAGGTAGACCCAGATCAACTGCCTTTCTCCCATCGAATTTTCCGCGTATGCGGGGTCCTACGATGGCATACGCAAGCGTCGGCTTGAGAATCGGATCAGAGTGACCAATGAGAGCTCGTTCAGGGACTGGCAACGGTCTACTAAACCTCGGTGGGAAGGGGACGCGTGTAGCAGTCGGTGAGGCATCTGGCTTTGTGTTGGCAATACGACTCTTCGCCCCCCGCGTCTCTTGGTGTCTTCCCTGGCCGTTCTGGTCTGGAGTTGCCGACGATATGTGAGATGCAGGAAACATGGATTGTATCATAAGCTGCCTCCATGCTTGGGCTACCTCTCCGTTCAATGAAGCAGGATCAAAATCAGGCGCGGATGCAGCCTTGCGCAGAGATTCTGTCGTGAGCATGGTATCACCTGCGAGTAGATCCACGCCACGCTGATTTGACAAGCGCTTGGATGATCGCTCGGATGAGTCTTCGCGTTTTCGCTTTAACGAACCCGCTGCTTCACCTCCAGGGTTCGCAACTTGCAATGGTAATTCTGAAGGGACAATAGGAAGCGCAAAAACAGATATATTGTCGTCCTTGTACACAGGTCGATCCTCAGTCTCCGTACATGGTGGGACGAGGGGGACTTCGGCAGGAGTGACGATGAGGTTGTCGCTTGAATACGTTGTTACATGAAAGATATACGAAAGACATGACATGACTCACCGGTAAGTGTACTTTCGCATAGAAGCTATTAAATGCAAGAGCCCAGACGGACCGGTGACCTGCATCTGGGATTGACCGGCATCGGCCAAAGTCATGAAAAATCCTTGGGAACAGAGAACTGAGTAACATCAAGAGGTGCTGAAATGAATTGGGATCTACCAGGGAGACCACTGGCGCGTTGAGTGCCCACTGAAGTGAGGAACAGCGCACGGGTTTTCTTCCAGTTCTGCCGGCTTTGCAAAAAGGTTCTGGTGGTATTCTCACCAACATTGAATATGTACTTGGCGGAATCGAATGTGATCACCACGGTTGGCTCAGTGTCGGAGGACGCTGTGCTCAGGACGGATGCATTCCAGAGCATTGAGAAAACGATTGACGAACGATGGAAGGGACGGGGGCGAGGAATTAATAAACGAGGTATGTTACACAGATCGCGACGGCATAGCAAGCTAGCCAGCCTTACTGGACCGGGTTTTGAGGGATAATTTTGATGAAGACGTTCAGTTGAGAGTATAATAATTTACATAAATAAATAATTTAAGTTCAAATGTTTCGCGTGAGGCCACGTGTTATAGTGACACTCTTTTGCACAGCCACTAGCTCTCCCGATCTGAACGCCGAAATACGGCCCGGGCCGTGTTAGAATGATGCTTCAACGTCATGCGTTTGTGGCTTCGATCCACCGCGTCTGTGAACACTTCGCATGGTGAACCGGTGCTTCTTGGATCACGTTATGTGTTCCGTAGGCATCCTGATGCATGCTCACGCGTGTCACTCTATGCCCCGCGGACCGCTTTCAACCGGCGGCCAGCATATATACATCTCTGGCGCACTTTGGCACGACCGTGCGTCAGTCACGATCTGAGCAATGCTGATTCGATTCCTCTGTCGCAGTGTGCAAGCTGCTGCTGCTCTTGCCAGCTGCGCGACTGCCACGACAGTGATCACGGTAGATGGAATTGCGAGCCATGCTATTCCTCCCTTCCTCTGTAAGCCATCGTACCTGTCCGTCTCATGTAGTTGATGACTCTACTCAGATGGACTGATGTTCGAGGTGCAGCTGTCCCTTCTAACTGTCTGTTTATCTGACACCTTGACTCTTCCTCTCACAGGACATTAATGTGAGTGTTACTTCTTCCTCGACAAGCAGGAGATAGAGTAACCGTATGACAGCATGTAAGACCTTATGTGCGAGCTCGAGGGATCCGCTGACCGCTGCATAGAGTGGTGACGGTGGTATTTACGCAGAATGTTTGTGTAAACTCGCGCCGCGGATTATTACTGACAAATCCTCATTCAGTACTCCAGAACCGAGCTTTCCAGCAAGTTACACCAAGTAGGCAACCAACAACACCTCTCTTACCACACCTAACCGCTACATGCAGATACAACCACCGCACTATATGCCTGGAGCGCCATTAACGGGGCTGGGATCAACGTGATCGCTGACCCATCACCCGTCTCGTCAGCTCTCCCAAATTCTCTCCAACTAGTCATCCCATCAGGCGCCTCTGGAGAAGTTGGTTTCGGGAATGAAGGCTATTATGGTTTGTCATTCTGTCCTATGTTGAGAGCATCATTGATATTGTCCCACCAGGAATTCAGGTAAATTCAGAGTGGACTTACGAAGCCTCTTTTTACTACAAATTCCCCTCGGCTTCTTCGTTCAACGGAGTAGCCACTGTCGCATTGCAGAGTACTGCAGGCCAAGTTTATGCCTCGGCTTCAGTACCGATCAGCGGATCACAGACGGCATGGAAGCAAATCGCTGTATCTTTGATACCGAATTCGTCACTCGCGTCCACAGCGAACAACTTTACGGTCACGTTCGATGGAACTAATGCAGCTGGTCAAACTATCGACTTCGCCATGTTTTCCTTGTTCCCCCCTACCTTCAAGGGCCGCCCAAATGGCTTAAGAATTGACGTCGCAACAGTGCGCACGATTATCAACTATCGTGTGATTGGCCTTCCATTAATGGTACCCTAGACATTTTATGAGATGAAACCTTCATTCTTCCGTTTGCCTGGTGGGAACAACTTGGTACGGCTCATCAAAATCACCTCCGTTACATATCTGACAACCTTCACAGGAGGTAAATCCAGCAATCATGAAAGAGCCCATGGGTATTGAATGAGCCACCCTCAGGGACAAACCTTCGCAACAAGGTGGCAATGGAATGCTACTGTCGGTCCGCTTGTCAACAGACCTGGTTAGTGTCTGTCCTCGGTCATTCTCTCTTGATTCATCCCGTATAAATAGGCCGTATGGGAGACTGGGGCTACATCAATACCGAGTGCGTGACCTGTGCTCAGCGATTCACCGTCAACGAAGGCGATTAATTTGTTGTAGCGGTCTTGGTCTGCTTGAGTATATGTACTTGTGTGAGGATATGGAGATGGAACCAATCATGGCTGTCTGGGCAGGTCTGTCAAACTTGATGAGGACAGAAAATTTGCTTCTGAAATCTTTGCTGCAGGCTACTCTCTTGACGGCGAGAGTCTTCTCGAGGATGAGTTGGCTCCGTATATTCAAACTGCTATTGACCAGATCAACTTCGTGATTGGTGACCCAGCTACTAATGAATATGGTATGTCCGGTTCTTCTTAACTATATCATGTCTAATTCGCATCTCAAGCTGCCCTTCGCGCCTCCCTTGGTCACCCTGAGCCCTTTGAACTCACCTATGTTGAAATCGGTAACGAGGATTTCTTCGCTTCTGAATCGTGAGGCCGCCCGCTCAGCGCATCAGTTAACCGCACTAATTCAATCACAAATTGTTAGATACATCTACCGTTGGAGAGACTTTGCAGGGAATCTGAGTGCAGCATTCCCCCAGCTTCGTATGTATTCACTTAACACGCCTGAACTGGACATGATGGATCTTGTCATCTCCCATAAGATTTCATCGCCACTGCCTATCCGTTTAACCCCATCTTGGATCCTGTTCCTACGCAATATGACAATCATGTTTACTCGACCCCAGGTAGGTCGACCTTCTGTGTCCAGACCTCGCATTGTTAACTCGTGAACAGAATACTTTGTCGAGAACGCATTCTACTACGATGCCTATGAGGTGAGTAGATACATTGGCTTGCGTCTTCGGTTATTCACTCTCCGGATATGTAGCGTAACGGCACATACTACTTCCAGGTAGAGTTTTGTGCTAAGAACGCAGCTGAGACACTCATCTCCGTCCAGGGTGAATATGCTGCTATTTCTACCAACCCCACCAACCCCTTTGATTCTGATGGACGTTTAATGTATCCCACTGTACAAAGTAAGCTGTTCTGTCATACGGCTTTGCTATCTTATGACGCATTCTTGGTCCAGGTGCTGTGGGGGAAGCTGTTTACACGACCGGCTTCGAGAGGAACGCGGACATTGTCTTCGCTGCTTCCTATGCGCCGCTCTTGATGAACGTTGCCAACTACCAATGGGCGAGTTCCACCACCTTTTCTTTTCCCTCGACACCGCTAATGTCAGCTGCAGACGCCCAACCTTGTCGCTTTCGAGTAAGCATTAAAATATACCTTGACAACATCCATCATTAATTTGATTTGAAACGAACAGTGCTTCAAAAGTCTATCCTTCCACTAGCTACTATATCCAGCAGGTATGATCTGTGTTCGCACACGACGTCGTGGCTGCGTTAACGTGTTGAGCACAGCTCTTCAGCACTCACCGAGGCACCGAATATCTGCCCAGCACGCTCCCCACTTACAACGGAACTCTGTATTGGAGCGTCACCCGCGACACCGGCCTTGGCACCGTCTTCATTAAGGCATGTATCGCAACAAATACTACAGGATCTTCTGAAGACCATTAATATAGGTTGTCAACTACGACACCGCGCCTGCAGCGGTGACCTTTGTGTTGCCTTTCGAGGTTGCCAGTGCCGGGCTTGCCACCGTGATCACTGGGCCTGCAAACGCGAGCAATACCCCCACGACGCCAGACGCTGTCGCTCCCACGACGTCTGCCATGACCTTTGCACAAACTTTCAACTACACTGCCCCTGCTTACAGTGTCAGCGCCTTGACGGCCTACCTGGTGTAAAAGGGCTAGATGACGAGCCTGATAGAGTCACCGTTTGTATTTACTTGTGTGTGGAATAAAGGTGTTGGTCGGGCACTACGATGGACTTTCCCCGGATAGTCGTCGTTGCAACAGTGTCTGAACTCCTCCAAAGATATCTTCGACGTGTTGCAAGTATTCGTCCGAGTTTTGATCTTGCATGTTGCCAGCAGGAACGTCCAACGTAAATGAGGGCTGATACAAAGGGAATGCGCGATGATCCGGAATCTCTGCATCTAGAGAGAGTGGCTTGCCAGCCTGACACCAGAGTTTGTGAGATCGACAGTCCGATGAGCCAATTCACCTACCACGACCGACGTCAGAAAAGTCCAAGCACGTGCAGCATTCGGGGAATTGTATCCTCCTTGACAGAACGTTTGGTGATGCCACGATAACGAATGACGGGCACGTACCGCCTCCGAGAAGGAGCTTCTTCCCTGACCAGGTTTGCACTATTCTGTCGATGCACCATCCGAGTGACCCTGGGCCACCAATGGACCAGTTCCAAGTCGCCATAGGGTCACCCGCAAGTCCATCCACGCCACATTGGACTACGATGAAGTCTGGCTGGAACGTATCCTTGATCCTCTCCACGATTGGCCACACTCGCGCAAATGTCCGGCAGGAAGCACCTCTTTGTAGTGGGAGAGACAATGTAAACGGGTCGAACGAGGGATCTTCTGGATTCGGCAGTGCAGAAAGTGAAGAAACAGGAAAGAAACCAAGAGCGGCGTGATGAATAGAGAGCGTCTAAAGTGCAGTACTTTTCTATGTCAAATCAGCCAAATGAAATTAGATTCTCTTACCAGAACTTGAGATACTGCAGTTAAACCGGGATTATGAAAAGCATGCGAGACCGCGTCTGAAAAATGCAGGTCCAAGTCAAGGTACATCACACGAGACCTCCGTTGGAGCACTGAAGACGGAGAAGGTGGAATGCGTCTCAGAGCGAGGATGGCCAGGACACAATCGGCCACGTAGCAAAACCCAGAAGCACGGGACTTTTGTGCATGGTGTCTAGAATTGTTGGATCGGGAGCTGCAGGAAATTTAATGAAACGTTGCTGACCTGCCTCCATCCCAACAAACAGCAACATCGCAGATATTATCCTTTATTGCATCGACAGCTGTCAATGTCGCTCCTGCGACCAGGGGTATATATTCGTGCATTCCTTGGAATGGTGGGCAGTCCTACTCTGAGTGTGTGATACGACCACAACAGTATAGCAGAGCACGTACGTCTTCGAGCCCGAACTCGGCAATTTGGGATAGGTCTTCGTAGTCGTTGGAAGGGTTCAGTGCATAATCAAGGTAGTTGCGAGTATGATAAGCCAAAAGTTCTTTGCTGGTTGCTCTGCGGGGACGAAGGAATTTGACACATTTCTGGCCGTCGGAAGCAGCCAACGACTGTATACCGAATGCGCTGACCAATGAGTGTACCAATAGTGAACGGTTTTTATTCGAAGGCAGCAGGGACGACACCTGCAGGCGGGTTTTCCACATCAGTGACGAATGTCAAGTTGTGCGACAAATATTAATGTCATCGGGACAGCTTGCTTTCAAGTCCCCCAAGTTGCACACTACTTACCCTGACTAGTTCCTCGGAAACGATGTAGGCTACAGCTGGAAGAATCTCGCCTGGATTGTGCTGTTGCATCTTTGTTGTGGTCAAGTTTTGGTGGAGATGATCGTCAAATCTGGGCTAACATGGTGCAGATATGGCAAATAGCTATCGTTACAATAGTGCCGATTCGCGACCGCTCACACGCATGATAGAAAAACGCAAGTGCAGCGGACTAGAGCAGATCGCTTGTCTCTTCCACCGCCAGTCGTACCGTTGGTCGTGCTCGAGAAGCGGGACCAATTCGGAAAGCAGGTGACTCGGTCACAGAAAAGCACAGATCTGGTACATAGGATGTTTACAACAAAATGGTCATCGCCCATCCGGCCTTGGCTCTGTAACATCGTCGTCAGCATAAGAGCAAGAAACAAGGAATGCCAATCGCTTACGGGACCACTGCACGCTCAGAATCAAGTTATCATAACCCTTTCCATTCAGTTTCTCCATCGCACGCTGTGCAACTGCCCTATCCTCAAAGCTGACGAACGCAAAGCCTTTTCCAATACCAGTCTCCCTGTCCCGACCCACATAGACTCTTGCCACACGGCCAAACGCACCAAAGAGTTCGCGCAGATCGTTCTCCTGTGTTTCCTCTGATATATTCGTGACACGGAGGGTGGGGAGGTCGTCCCGTGAGCCAGACCCACCCACGCGATTCATCGACTCTCCAGGACCGCGGGCACCTGCACGCATCGATGGAGGGACATACTTGCCACCAGACGAAGGAACAGGAGGTGTATCGGTCGCAGGATCGTCTGCTGAGGGTAGGTCCGCCGTCTCGAGGCCCGCAAGGGAGTCCTTGTAAGGACACTTGGCTGTAAAGTGGTCTCCTTTACACAATCGACAGACGACCTTGCCAGCACCTGCTTTCGCAAGCTCAGTCTTGATATTTTGTTCAGCAGTTGGTTCGGTCTCCGCAGACTGAATCGTGGGCGAATATTAGGGAAAAGGTCTATGAGCAGAGGAGATCAAAGACGTACCTTGTTTCCAGCGCTCAATTTGAGTACGACGTTCTCGCCGACGGTCGTCGTAGCACGATCGGGACCCTCTTTGTTCCCCCTCTCTTTGCCGAATTTTGCCCATTTTTTGCGCTCAGCGACGGTGTGTTCGACGACCGATTTCTGGAGCGTCCGCTTGATCTTGCGGGTGATCTGTAACGTAGACGATCAGTAACTCCGAAACAAGGATAAAGAAGGTGATGCTCACTTTGACTTTCTTGCCCTCATCGTTGATGGCGTACTCGATCGTTGTGCGTATCCCATTCTCGTCGATGTAGTCGCCGATGGGTTCTGCGAGCTCGTCTACATCGTCTGCCCAGGACGTTTTTTGAACCGACATTGTTGTCGATAGCGAAGGAAACAATCAAATCAAAATATGCAATAACAAGCAAATTGATTGAAAAACAACCCTCTTCCTGCGCTGGTATGCAGCGTACTTGCTGTCACCACGAACACCTCGTCGGGAGTTGCCGATTGACGGAACTATACAGCACACTCAGCCACCAGATGTTCAGACTGTAGACAGCCATGGGGAAAGGTGTGCATTCCATCTCTCACATCAAACGTGCGCCATTCAATGCTCACTCCACCCAGTTCACGGATCTCTTGCGCGCGCCGGCAAGGTCAAGTCGCAAACACCAAAGGTTGAAAAGCAGGAAAAGCAGACACCGCTTACTGGCCGTGCCAAGAAGCGCGAGCTCTATAACCGCAGGCAAGTACTTTGGATCCATCCTAGAAATACTGAACATTGACTCATCTTCCGTAGATTTGTCAATGTCACCACCGTTCCTGGAGTGAAATGGAGGATGTGAGTACCCTGTCATTCCTATTTTTTCCGACGGCTTTTGCGGCCAACTTTCCGCGATGAAACACAAAAATCAAGCATAGTTCACACTGAAACTATCGTGTTGACAACCAAGCATCACGTCTTTCGCTCCTATCTGATCCTCCATCTTTTTTTTTTGTTCAAATTCTCATGTGGTACATCTTCTCTGATCCACGATACCTCCCTAGGAACCCGAATCCAGCGCAGTAACCTTGACCTACTACACCGTGATGAGACGGACGTTGTATTGTCAACATTGCATATACTCGAAGTCTCAACTAGTGGCCACATTACTGTCACTGTTGATTGCCATTGGTTTCTTACTGTCTGTTGTTCATGTTACAGAGCACTTGAGCATACGCTGGGGTAACCTTTTTATGATCACTCCATTCCATGTTTGGAATTTACACTTGAGAACCAGAAAACGTTATCATACATGATGTGAGTAGTCTGGGAGCACATAATTAGTATAACGCCAAGCCTCCCGTTCCGATGTAATATCGAATGGATGCATCACATCTTTTGAAACAGGATCCAGATATCCAAAACTCGACTAAGTGACATGCTCATACAGCACTCAAAACTTATCAAAGGGGCCGATCTACACACAACCTGGCAGCACTTTTTGAGTTGGCCTTCTCGAAGGTCACCGCTTCCAGCAGCTTGAGTGTCACTATACTGTAGGGATGCGCTACCGATGAATACTGCGACCGACGAATCTAGTAAGGACTGCAAAACGGGGCGTTAAAGGATGCAAGAACGAGACTAGATAATTGAACGGATGAGCATCACGTCCGCACGTCGCGGAAGGTATCATGAACTTGGGCACTCGACGGTCCTATTCCCACCACGCACGGCATCAATTCATCGGTACATGTACTCGAAACATGTCTCATTCATTCGTCGTATTGTTGGCAAGGTTGGATTTGGATGCTGGATCGCAGCAACCAGCGAGGGTTCAACCTTTCAGTAATATCCACGCCTGATGAGCGGGCGCTACATTGGTTCGCAACCTGAGCTGGATTTTAAACAGGCGGAGAAACGCTAACTGGGAATGTAGATGAGTACGGTATGATTTTCTTCTTGTCCAACAGGGTAAAGTCCCAAATGGACGCACCAATAAGAAATGTCTTCCTCGAGATTGAATATCGATATTCCATTCGGACATTCCCGTATGTGGTAGTTGCGTCGTGGCCGTTGGGGATATACCTAGTATACCAGTCTGGAGAACACTAAAGAAGGTGAGGTCGCTTTGTTGACTCCCATGGTGAAACGATATGGGCGGACGCCATGCCACTGATCAAGCTGTTTGACGAAATTCAGCTCACGAACATGAACACACTTGACTGACCTTTTGCTAGCTTCGGGTATCGTATTACATCGATCGGCCGAATGCGTATTTGCGTGCCCTTGAGTGAAAAATGATCCACGTTAGAGTCTAGGGCTTGTGGCCCCGTGCATTTGTCTCTATGTGATTTGGACACATGCTCGGACGTTCGGACAACGTTCGGACATTCGGGCGCTCGGAAAATTCAATACCGAGGTTGACCGAGGTGTCCTCGTTTCTCCGTGACAGGGGGCTGTCAGATAATGATTGCGTAACGACCCGCCTGACGGACGCCGCAATCGCCTCTGAAATTCGTCCGGGTCTCGGTAATGGCACAGTGGCGAATGAAGTGGCAGCCGGCATCTGTAGATGGGACCGTGCCAATGCACGGGATGGCTGGGCAGTGGCGGGCGGCTGGGTGAACCGTACCGTCCATACGAATTGAAACGTCACCCGCACGTTTGAGGGTTGTGTAGCTCCGTAACCATACTGTTGGGCAGATCAGGCACGTCGGCCGGCACAAGGGGTGACTCAGGATGCTATGGAGGGATAAAAATCACGCAATTTGACCTCACCGACGCTGCTCCCTATATAACTCGACATGCCTGTGGACGCAGACGACAAGGCAGTAATGGCTGTTCAAGCATCCGAGTCAAGATCACGATCAGCACGCAGATCCTTTACGCAACAGATGTCTGCGATTGGGGCGCGATTGACGCGCGCGCTGTCGACGGAGGGGGGAGATACGGCCTCTGTGTCAGAGGCGTTGGTAAACAAGCCAGGTGAGTATCCACTGAGCATTTAAGTTTGTGGGGAGGGAGATAAGCCGCGAGGAGATAAGCCCCTTGCACCTGCATTGATAACACTGGGGAGATAAGATACCGTGCCTATTCTCTTCTATCATATTAGAGCCCCTTCATCCCCGATGAGTGCCTTTCTGACCTCCTCTCATGGCAGACACCCCAACCGACCATGACAGTCGCTCCGTGTCGAGGGGACGTGATGCCTTTGTAAGTCTTTTCCGCTCGCTCTCTTGCCCGCGCTCAACCGCACTTTGCTCAGCAATCCTCTGGAAGAGGCGGGGTAGGCAACATCAGGCGTTCATCCCAATCTCGTGACGCCCGTCCCACCGGAGGTCCAGATGATTTTTCGCCCTCCCGTGGCCGCGAGCCTGCAGTTCACCCCGATAGGGTTGGTGTCCCCTCTTTCAAGTCGCATGTCCCATCTCCTGACGTTCAACGATCAGGTCTTTTCCGTCGGACGCGGTGGTGCTGGAAACATCCGTTCCCCTTCCCAAGGCCCCCACCCCATCGCCCAAGAGGTAGCAGAGACCGAGTACCAGGCCAAGCTCGTCCGAGAACACGCAGAGGCAACCACCCTCGTAAGCATACGCTCTCTCTCTCCAAAACCACACCCCCCAATCCAAGTTCCATGTGATATAGCACTCCTCGGGCCGTGGTGGTGTCGGAAACATTTCCGGATCTCGTTCTCGCTCCCGAGATCCGGCCGCTGTCATGCACTCCACTGGACGGGGCGGCGCCGGGAACATCCACGCCGGAAATAACGTTGGGCCGGATGCCCTTGATGAAGAGGAGCGGAGGCAGCATCATGATGCACATCAGGAAGGAATGTCAGTACCCCCTGCTCTGACCCCCTTTCGAACATCCCGAAAACTGACACATACACAGTCACTCGACTGGCAGAGGCGGTGCTGCAAACATCACCATTGCCCACGAGCCAGACGTCGAGCGCGTTGCGCATCATCATGGGGAATTCGAGTCGACTGGACGTGGGGGCGCGGGGAACATTCGTTCTCGCTCCGCGTCTCGCGACCCCGGAGTCAGGGCCGCTTCAAAGGAGAAACACGGTATCGCCGCGGTTTTCGACAAGCTGCCTCATCCACACCTCCACGTCCGCGCGCATGATCGCCCTGGTGCATCCTCGAACGACGGCGCTGCTGATGCTGCCCATTAATTATTTATCTCAAGAAGGATGACTTTCTCGCGCGACATTATGTTCTGGTCCCTATATATTTCGAAGTGGTGTTCGTTCTTTCAACTATCCTATTGGAATATTACGTTCAAGCTAGTAGCCTTTCTCGAACTATGATCGACTCCTTTTTTATGTAGTGAAATCTATAGTGCTGTCTTATGCAAACCAGAATAACAATCTTCCGATGTATTTCTCGCAAGTGATTCACTAGTGATCGATTGATCCTTTTGATAATCAATCTCATAGATTATGGCGCCCAGCGCAATCCCGAAATCATAAACAAAACACATACGACATATAATCATACTCTTTAAAAAACGATGCATATAGAAAGCAATCAAGTATCCTGCAAACTCTCATACTGCCTCACCAAGTCCTTGACACTACATCCACTACTTCGCCTGGGTGCTGGTCGCCGTCCCCCTCGATCGCCTTTGATCGGCGAGAGATGCCGCAGATCGATCAACCGCTTGGGTCGAATAGGAACAGGAATCATCGATTCATGCGGCAGCGACGCATGTCGGAGGTGGACATGATCCTTTGGGTGTGGGGGCCTGGGATCAGGCGTCCGGGAGGGCGTTCGTATGGGACCATGCAAGTGACTTGTCTGCCAGCCGGGCTCTAGATGCGACAACAGATCAGGTAACATCATCTTCCCGCCATGTCGTTCGGAGATGACGGTGGTATCCGACGCAATCGACCCAGAACTCGTGCATCGTTCCGTTGTCCCTGAGAGTGCCAGGGCTTCTTGTAAAAGACCATGGTAACGAGGCTCGGTCGCGCCAAGTGAGTCTGGACGCGCAAACATGGGTGCGCGCGTCGTATGTCGCGACTGCTGTTTCTTGACGAGAACGTCCAATCTCAGGATCAAGTTATCCCTGGGGTAGGACGTGAGTTTAGAGGATAGAACCTGATGTCATCTGAACTCACCTAGACCAATCGGGTCCAAGACCAGCTAAAACGGATTCACCGCCGAGTTGGTTTGCAAAGCGATCCAAGACTGCGTCTTTCGATATGTCTCCCACGTCCGCGAATAGATCTGTGCCGAGGCCGCGTGCTGCCGCGACGGCAAGTCGCTCAGCAACGAGGCACTTGTCCAAGCATTTCCAGCAGTCGCAAGTCCATTCTCCTGACGGAGGGGGGGAAAGAGGCTCGGGGGAAGTCGTCGTCACCTTCAAAGGTGACAACGTGAATGAGGCATCACAGTAGCTCCTTGAATGATGCTCGAGGAAAACGCTATCTTCCGCATCCCGCCAAAGCTCGAGAAGCGGAAGACTGCGCGATCCCGGTGACGTTTCGCCCCCCTTGAGTGGCTGCCACCGTTGGCTCTTCGAATCTGTATAAGACTTGGAAATTCCAGCGTTCTCGACGGTCTTGCGACGTTTGCGCGTCGACTTGGTGGATCTACCAGACCGCTTTTTCTTTTCGGCAGCAAGAATACAGTCGTAATCGTGCTAGAGGATTGATCAGAACAGCTCTGCATGCATGATTGTATTCACCTACCATTCTCAAGATCGCGGCTGCACGGGCAGCTGCTTTAGGGTCTTCGCTGGTGATCTTGATAATGTCCTCCCCCTCCACATCGTCTTCCTCGTCCGAGGAATTGTCCCCCATAGGATTAATAAGCTGTTCGGCGTTGGAAGGAACGAGAGGGATGTCATCAATGGCAACCGAAAGTTGACGATCGATATCTGCTTCTTCCTCCTGCTCCTCCAGAATTGTTTGATCCGAATCTGGAACTTCTTGGGGCTCAACAAGTGGGCGAACCTGTGTAGATTCCGCATCCACATCAAACAGGGCAAAGTCATCGTCCAAGTCCGCGAACTCATCCTCCGAGACCGACGGCGGGGGCGATTGTTCCACATCTGAAGGCGGGGGCTCCGTCGCAACCTCCCACATATCCGGGTCTTCGCAAGGCATCACCGAATCAAGAATATCGTCATGTCCACCACCATCCTCTGCAAAGTCCGACAGCGGCAGCGAATGCTCCATAATCTGGCTGTATGGAAATGGACTGACAGGCCGTCCCCATGGCTCCGCGCGTTCTGTCGTCCCGCTCGTTGGCGGGTCCGCCTTGGTGGGGACCTTGAGGATCTTGTATTTGCCCGTATATTCACCCGTGAGGTTGAACCCATCATCGTCCGAGTCGCTCCAAGCCCCACTCGTCTCTTCGACGGCGCGTGGCACATGAAACACGGGGAGCGCATGGACACCCGTGTCTGGCGAGCTTCTCAAGGTACCGATCCGTCCCCCAGCGAGGCGCGTTGCAAACGCCACCGGGGGGTCGATGCATCTCGAATCCGACGGGGAGGAGGAAAAGGCAGGCGTAAAGCGTGCACGCAACGGTGGACTCCTCGCTGAGCGTGTCCCCGAGAGGAGTAACGGGTCTTCCGAGGGCGAGGGCGGGCGCACTTTGGTGAGGTCGATTTCGGGGGGTTCGCTCTTGACCTTGGTTGCTGGGCGCTTAAAGCGCGAAGAGGCTTTGCGCTTGAGGGGTTTCGGTGTTGCGCGAGGCGTCAGGATAATCTCGCGAGGAGGAGTGGATTTGGAGGGTGTGAGGGCGGTGTTGGGTGAGCGGGAGGCTCTGAGAGGTTGGAGAGGGCGAAATGGCTGGCGACGTGCGCCGTTGTTGTCGGCGTCGTTGTGGACGTCGTCAGCGTCGCTGGCAGTGGCAGATCGTCGTGGACGTCGCGGACGCATGTTCATATCAAGAGCATAACTTTGGACAATCCAACGGCGTGTCTCATGTTCGCGTTATCACGTGACTGTTTATTCCCGATACGGTAGTCAACAGATATGGCAGATATCAGGCATTTCGACGTGTACGTCCATCCGAGTCAGCATGTCCGTCCATCAGAAAGCGCGCGTCGATGAGGATGACGACCTCGACGACCTCGATGGTCAGTCTCGCCTTGTCCTTCGCGTTCATCGATGCTCATTTCATCGCCAGATGTCCTTGATCAGTTCTCGCCGCCGGCCCAGCCAACCTCCCCTCCGCCTCAGCCTACCTCTGCGAGCGCGTCCACATCGTCACGGCCGGCGGATGCGGGCGAGGCGCTGACGGACGATTTTTCTGTCGAGTTCGCGAAGGAAATGGAGTCCTTACTCAAGGGACTCGGGATTGAACCTCGGGCAGGTTCGGAGGGTACTGATGGGACCGCAGAACGGGAACGACTCGCGGCGGCTTGGGAAGCCATGCTCGTCGAGGGCATGGACGGGATGCCGGGTCCGTCCAGTGCGCGCACACCTGGGGATGCTTCGTCTCTGGGAC
>JBBPQV010000560.1:0-18555 GCA_038092675.1 Boletus rufocinnamomeus
CCCCCCGCGCCCCCCCCCGCGGCCGGGGGGGGGGGCCGCCCCCCCCCCCCCCCCCCCAGGAGGGATCGAAGCCGGGGTTGAGAGAGACAAGGCTGGACGATTTCTGGGTGATGGATCTCGTGAGGTGAGTACTTGTCCTTGACAAGTTCGTTCAAGGGATAGGTTTCCGATGCCGGTGTGTAGGGCTGCCCCGGAAGAGGTCATACGACAAGCGAAATATCTCATTCGGAGACAACGGTACGGTTTCTTCTGAAGTCTGAAGAGACTTTTACTGACGCGTTCGATGTCGACATAGGTTTCGTGAAATGTGCGAAGAGCAACCTGCGGTGAAGGCGCTGCGTTACCTGCAAACCGACGTCTCTGATGTCGTCGATCATAGCAGCCCAGAAGAGACCAGCGTATTTCGATCTCTTCTCGCGTATTTGATATCTCCCAGTGCATTGATATCCATCGGAGACCCGTCTATATCAGCACGGGACGTTGTCGAACGGGAGGAACCCCCAAAGAAGCGTTCGCGGCCAGATACGCCGGACGAAGTGTGGACGAACGTGATTGACGGGGAGGACGACGATGTGCAACATCCCTCACACACCTCTACCGAGTCTATTCCCCGTTCTTCGACACCCGCAAAACGGAATCGGGCTGTGTTACAAATGGACGAAGATCCTGAGGAGACGAGGTTGCGTGAGGAGGGCAGAAAGCCAGTGTCTGCAGAACGGTTCAGTCAGCGGACGGAAATGTTTGAGGGTTTGTTGGCGTTTGTGGGGGAGGAGGTGAAGCAGCCCAAGGGGTCGTTGTTGGATTTGGTTGATGCGGAGGATGGGTTGTAGGATCGGAGGCTGGAATTCTTGGTTGTATTATTGGCACTCACCCGATGACCTCGATATGACTTTCACGAAATGATCGTTTGGGACGTCGTTTCAATGATGGCTATTGTTTAGTGTGATCGTACATGTAAAGTACAAGTCCGATGGGTCTACTCGTCGAGGTTGATGGCATGGCCAAACTTGGCATACAGTACGACCTTGAGCTCTTTCATCCCCTTTTCGCACTCTTCTGCCGTGGCGGATAAAGCGGAGAGCTGGGACGTGATGTCGGCTTGATCCCTCTCGAGTCGTTTTAGGGCTCGGTGTTGGGGTAGATGGTGAAAGGATTCGCCGATTTTGTATCTGGGTGCGAGATGGGTGAGATGCAGACAGGTGGGAATGGAAAACGTACAGTACGATCTGGTCTTCGTCTGTGAGCTCAAGCTCGGTCGCGAGATCATCGAGGGCTTCTTTTTCTTGCTGTCGATGGGTGAGTCGGTGTGCAAAGATGACCGAGGGTCGTCCTCACCTTGAGCGCCTCGAGGTTGTCCTCGATCCCTCGTAGACGCGTATTCAGCTTCGAGAACGTGTTGATACGCTGTTGGTCCTCTGTCAAGCGTGGGCTGGTGGATAACGACTGGGACGAGCAGCAAGAGGTCGGACGTACCCCAGGTGACTTCGGCAGCGTCGTCGTTCTCCTCTTCCTCTGCCAACTAGATTTTCGCGACTGAGTCTGAATCGTCCCGGATACGATATGAGATCACTGTACCAACCATACGAAGGTTGTTCATTTCTCTCGTCGTCGGCGTCCAAACTGGCGTATGATCCCGGAATCCGTAGTCAAGGCTTGGACGGGTGGTCAGGGTGGATATTTCCGGTACACACGTGTGCCTTTGACGGCAAGGACGTCACTTGGACTACAGCCGACTTTTAAGGGGTACGCAAAGCGGTGTTCACTCTTGAGAAATCCCCACGACGCGACGTACAGACGCTACTGACTACTTTCTACGATGGAGAGGATGCAGGACGTTGTCTCGTTGCTGGAACGCACACTTCCGGCTCCAGAGCTTTTCTGGTACTGGTGGAACGAAAGCACACGCTCTCCGTTCGAAACAGTCAAAACTGGCTTATTCGTATATGTACTGGTGACGCGGACCGTCCAGGTCTTCCGACACTTGCGCGCGCGAGGGCTCAGACGGACCGTGGCGGACGGATATGTGTGGACTTCGAAGGTAAGCTACACGATTTTATACTTTCTTTAGGGCATAAGTGATTCCATTTCATGCACTCTATTCCAGAAAGCATTGCTCCTGGCTATGAAGTTCCCTGCAGCACAAAAGAAACTACAAGAGGAATTGGGCAAAGTCAAAGTCGACATTGAAGGCAAGCTCGTCCCTAAAGGTAGCGAGATTACACGACACCTCGCCCTCCCCGCGCAAGGCAAGTCCGTTGAATGGATCCTCAAGGAAATGGCCAGGATGGACAAGGAATTCGGTTCTCACACGGATTGGAGACAAGGAAAGATCTCGGGTGCCGTTTACCGTACGTGAGCCCCTTGGGCATTTGCTTTCGGCGTCCTATCGTTCGTTGTGTGCGGGTGACTCATTGGGAGAGGGTAGATGGGGGAGAGGATCTCTCCAAAGTACTCGTCGCTGCGTTCGAGCGCTACGCAGTCTCTAATCCACTCCATCCGGACGTTTTCCCGTCGGTTCGGAAGATGGAGGCCGAAATCGTGGCGATGTGCCTGAGAATGTACAATAATCCCGATGGCGCTGGAACGATGACGTCCGGCGGTACTGAGTCGATCGTCATGGCCATCAAGACCTACAGGGACTGGGCAAGAGATGTCAAGGGCATTACCGAACCGGAGATGTGAGTGTGTGTCTGTGATGGCTGGTCAGAGCTAACAGCATCATGCAGGATCGTCCCGGTGACTGCGCACGCTGCATTTGACAAAGGCGCAGCCTATATGGGTGTCAAAGTTCATGAGGTTCCCGTCGATCCTGTGACTCGCCAAGTGAACTTGAAGCGCGTGCGCAGAGCCATGTTCGTAGCTCAATTTCGTTTCTCATCCTTTCCCTGATATTGTGACTCCTGTCTTTCCATCAGAAATGGTAATACCATCATGGTAGGTTCGTTTTGCATTCCACGAGATATTGCTTCTCACATCACATGCGTGTCCACTCCTAGCTCGTAGGCTCCGCGATCAACTTCCCGGACGGTAACCAAGACGATATCGTCGCGCTCGGTGCACTCGCCGCGAGATACAATATTGGTCTCCACGTCGACTGTTGTCTCGGTTCCTTCATCGTCCCCTTCCTCGAAAAGGCTGGTCTCGCAGACGGCGAAAATGGTCGTTACAAATTGACACCGTTCGATTTCCGCGTCCGTGGGGTGACGAGTATTAGTTGTGATACCCACAAGGTCCGTTTCTCTGCTTCTTTCGGTTCTTTTTATGTGTGCGTGTGCATGCGAAGGGGTTGCTGAAAGGATTTTATTCGGTATTCGCGCGATAGTATGGATTTGCACCCAAGGTGAGTCGGGCGTTTGTTTTGGGAGGCTAAATTTGAGCTCACGTTTGTGGGACGTGTAGGGATCTTCCGTGATTATGTACCGTGACGCTACGCTTCGAAGATACCAATACTACGTCACTCCGAACTGGACGGGTCCGTTTTTCGAACGTCTCTTTTATCCACGTGGGGTTACTGAATACACTCTATGATGGAACAGGTGGTGTGTATGCGAGTCCGAGTTTGTCTGGTTCAAGGTAAGATGCATGGTGTCCTGCGATACCCAAGGGTTGACACGTGTATTTTCTTCTCTGTAGACCGGGTGCCTTGATTGCTGGAACATGGGCTGCGATGCAATATATGGGATCCGAGTATGTCTCTCGTTTCCTCCCATCTACTCTAAACCTGACCCTTCCCTTTCACCCTTCCCTTTCACCTCTTACAGCGGCTACCTCCAATCATGCCGTGACATCGTCACCTGTGCCCGACACATCGCCAACACCATCGCCGCCTCCATCCCCGAACTCTACGTTCTCGGTTCCCCGCCAGCCTCGGTTGTCGCTTTCGGATCGAAAGACAAGTCGGTGAACGTGTATGAAGTCGGGGATAGGATGTCCAAGAGGGGATGGCATTTGAATGCGTTGAGCGGGCCTGCGGCAGTACATATTGCGTGTACGGTGCGTTGCATTTCACGTGTCTTTTCTCTTCCCCCTTCCCTCTTTTCTCTTTATCCTTGGGTCTCGTGATTTCTTGTGGCGGCTTGTATTGATGATTGATCTGGGCGGGGTAGCGTTTGACGTTGCAAGTCGTGGACACATTCATATCCGATCTCAAGGCATCCGTTGCGGAGGCGAAGCAGACACTAAACGGCAAAGGAACGATGGTGGCGTTGTACGGTACGTGTTGACGATTTGCTCAGTTGGTCACCCCCATACGAGCTTTATGCTCCGAGCGACGAGTTTAACTCCACTCCCATTCCTGATGCGAAGCGCCGTACTCCGTGTTAGGTGTTGTGCTCGTGATGGGGATGCCCTTATTTTTTTTCGTCCATTCGTGACCGCTGACCTCTCGTCGTCGTCCGTTGCTCGTTGTTTGCACAGGTCTTGGAAGCTCGAGTGCCATCGGACCGACGATCGTCGAGGAGGTGGCGAGTATCTTTCTGGATACGCTGTACAAGGCATGAAAAGAATGTATCAGTGTGCCGTAGTACCAGGGTAAGTACTGGCGGTGTACACGGAGGCGTGTGGTGTGGTATGATATTAACTAATTATCGGACCATCCGTTTTCCTTGACTTTTCTTTCCCCTCTTCACGCGTAACCCATCTACAAGTAATGGTGTGATATTTAGTACGTGCATTGTACCTTGTTCTAGTACCGTGTGGTCAGTAGATGCCTTCCCACAAACATTTTAGAGAGGCTCGTCTGTATATTTGTCGGTAGAATTTGGCCCTTGCATCGCTTTTATTTCAGCTGCTTCATTCCCTCGGGCAAGGTTGCTCGTTTCCAGCCGATGTATCCTGATCCGAGGGGAGCTGGCTCGCGGAGGCCTCGAGTAACGCAACGTGAGAACCAGCTTTAGAAACATGCACACTGCAAACACCACTTCTGGCCATCTCGCCAAAGCCTCCCGACCTCATCGCGGACCGATCCCAGATTCGGGCGATACGGTCTCAGTGGCTATGGCTCTAAATTTACGGTTTCAAGATGCCCACGACAAGCCCGAAGAGTACGTTCCTACGTGTGTCGTACGGACCGGGAACATAGCATCTGCCGTGGTCAACGCGTCCTCGGAACAAAGGCACATTGTCATACGGATCGCCGCTGGCACAAATTCAAAGCTCAGCGCTCAGTGCTCAGTTTACATCGGTCCGCCCGCCCCCGGAGCGTGTTTCGGGTTCATTGAATTCCTCGCCCTTCCGTCTCCGATGGCCCAAGCGCCCAAACTACCACCCGGACTGATCCGCGTGGTATCCTTTTCATGCCATGTGTGCGCAACGAGGAATGGCAAAAAAAGAGTTGGTGCATGCTACGTAGCGGTGCATGTGTGGCCGCACGGATATGAACACGGTGCGAGAGAACAGATGGACATTACCGTGACTGTGTTTACAGCAACAGTGGCGCGCGCCGCGTTCCATGAGGACTACGGAAACGGACATCTGAGGGGGGGTAAGCCGGCGGTATGCAGCGAAAGCGACCGATACACAATAGGTACCGCTAATTGCTAGCTCTCGGGTTCTGTGCTTTGCATCTTACGATCCTGCCACTCGGACATTGGCGGCTCTGCATAGAAAGGAAACGGCCCTCTCAATCCATGTCTAGAACCACATGATAACGGGAATGCCCAACCTCTTCCGAACGGCCCGTCACCCTGCCACAACCGGATGCCGGGCCCCTGAAATAAAAGTGGGACCATCTCAAATCATTTTGCTCGATCGCGGGTAGGTATGTCAACGTGAGGTAATGTATACACTCGTTCCCTGGGGGCTACTGTTATAGGACTGACTCGTTATTGGATTTAAATAGACTTGTCAGTGCAATTCCTGAAGCTTGGTCCTAAGTCGGGCGGAGAAACCTCGGAGACACGGAACGGATCGATCTAGAATTCCTAGCGAGGATGCAGAGTATTATTGGTGAGTCCAAGGATCGGGATCATCACAACGACGACGCGCTCTAGAAGCGCCGGGGGAGCGTTTCACCCCGCAGCATCTGTGGACGCCGTGCAGTGGGAGATATTGTGGTTATCGTGGTATCAGGGTATCACCCCCTTTGACGTTCGTTCGATGAACGGATGTTTTGTCTCGTGCATTCCAGGGTGGTTGGGATGAGACATGTGTGGTTCTATGGGGGTTGGGGGGCTCGCTCGTATGTGGCGTGCACCCTATGCGTTGGATGTCCCGACTCTGCACCTATCGGGGAACTAATCGATCAAAGAATGACTTGTATATAGGGCGTCAGACACCCGCAGACTGCGTATTCCTTCCCACAAAGTCACCTAAAACGGCGGGAGTCCTAAAGTAGGGGTGGAATCTAAAACCCCTCATCGATCATGCATCACCTATCGCACACGCCGACGATCGATATTTGCCGGCCACAAAGCAACGCCGGCCCGATCTGAGAAATATGGATGTCGCTGCGACATGACATGGCCACACTTGGTTACACGGAGTTTCCAAAATTCGGAATGCCGTGTTTCGGAGAAGAGGGGAGGCGTTTGAGAGGCACGGAAATGCGGAAATGCAGAATATGGATGAGCGACTTCTCCCTCCATGAATTTGATGCGTGAGAGAGCCTGAGAATGGCGGGTAAAGTCGGATAGACGAAATTATGTGAATGGAACGGTAAACATCGTCGGGGCCGGTGCGGATGCTTTCAAATCGGGAACAGGCCTAAATATAATCGACTGATTCACGACAATCCGCAAGGGGCGCGATAAACTTTCGTGGTACTAATATTGCGACAGAACCGACTCAAATGACTGAGATGGGATGGGTCTGGGTGCTAATGATGATCGATCCTCGGTTGCACGAATGAAACAGGGGCGCACTGCGTCACTTTGAACATCTCGATCCCACTGATGATCATAGAACTCTGACAGCTGATAAGCTAGTAGAGTACAGACAACGAAAGATAACAAGGGACCGAATCTGATGTCGCCATCCAATCCCGTCTCGATCTCAGCACCCACATACATGCCGATATCTCGTATCGCACTTCGACAGGAGCATCACGTCGACGTGCACACGTACATAACGCGTGGTAGAAGTAAGTCACTCTGCAATGGAGCGGGATTCATAAATATATGGATGTCATCCGACGTCGCCATCGCACGGCGAACTCCCTAGTCGAAATACGGGAGGTGTTTGCGAAAAAGGAACATCGCTTCCTGTAGAATGGATACGCCAAGACGTCTAATTGTACTGTCAAGGGACATTCCTACGCATGACAAACAATGCACCCGAATCGCGCTTCGGGAAACCTACTCGTTTTTTCTTCTTATCATGTGCAAAATCGGAAGGTTCCAATTAATCTTGGACTCAAAGTAAAAGTAGGTAAATATGGGCCCACATGCAGGAGGCTTGGGAGGAAGTCGTTCTTATCTATCGGCGTACCGTGCAACGTCATGCATAGCGGTTCTACTTGGAGACCAATATTAATCATCTTGCTCACCTCAACTGCGCTACCCATCCGGCAAGGCATAACAACGGAGGGTGCGACCGAAGACTGGAAGTGCAGTTGAGAAAGGCAGCCTGATAAGCTGTGTCGTTCCATTTAAGTTGTAGATCCGACTTGTCCTTTACACAAGTACTCGGATCTGTGGATCACAGTTATGGAAGGTGATAAGACAAACTCTACACGGCATCTGGGTCATTGTGGTAGATTGTTGCTACTTGAGAGAGGTAAAAAAAAAGGGCTGGCTGTGCTGATCCTTTTCATCAGACTCTGTCCAGAAATGGCGAACACTCTTGCGATGATAGTTGCCACGAGCTACGATTTGCTCTGGCGTAATACTTGGAGCACAGTGGCATCTAATAAATTACTATCAGATACTGTCAGTAGCACATTATTTCTGTGAGCGAGGTAGTATAGGTGCATGTGGTGGGCGAAGGGAATCGCGGCTCAGTTGCAGCAAAATGAATTGCTGCTGTCCAATTCTAGACCAATACCATACACCCGAAATGTAGGGTACCGATACGCCGCTCGGGAATATATCCGAAGGGATTTATCAAGTGGATCCTCCGACACCGATGAGAATAGGGTGCTTCGAAACAAATGTCGCACCATGCGTGCGAGCTTGACATGAGACAGGTGAAATCGAGATTGTTGTAACCAGCAGTTACCGATATCATGGCTTCAAATTTGCAGAAAAGTGAAACAATTTATGTAAACTCAAAACCAATTGGAGCAGCATGTGCTAGCTCGTTTGTACTCGATTTGATGTACTCTAGGACTAACTGCTATCTATGAATTTATTGTTCATGCGAACATGGAAGCAAGGCAAGCCTGACAGGCCGGCGACGGCCCGGCACAGCTCCTCACCATTTCCGGGAATGCATAAGACACGCGGTGGCAGCCGTGTTCAACTCGAAATAAAAGGTTGGAATTAGATATGATGACAACGGAAGCCTGTATCTATAATGTACCCATCGATTGCCTGCGGTCTTCCCACCAGTCCTGACAGGACGTGAGCAACACAACAGTCATCATGAAACGGTTGGTTCACTGTAATGAGATTGGCTGGTTTTGTTAACACTGTCTTGCGGGGTGATGAAAGACCAGCATGGAGCATAATGAGTTATCTCTCGTTACGTTGTCTTGACGCGGGAGACTGGGTGGAATGTGACAGAATATTAGGTGGGTTTGTCTGGAAATGATATCAGAGAACAGAACATCGCAGCCATCCTTGCGGCAACTGTGTCAGAACGCCTAGATCTGGATTTCCCAGTTTGACCTACTAATACATGTCGCCAACGAGATATGATTTTGGCATCTCGCGATTGCCTAAAGAGGATGGCTAGAGGCTGGTGCTAAACCATCAAGTGGCACCGAGGCTCGTCGGCCCGGTATCGATCCAATGGCTGAGTGGCAAATGACTTAATAGCGACAACCCTGGACATGACAGGGACTCGGGGTTGAAACGTTAAAGGTGGGATTTTCTATCAGAATGCCGGGCTAATCGGGAGAGGGACAATCGAGGGTTCGGAACACTTGCATGGCATTCCGCGGTCCACGCTGTGCACGCGGCATTTCCGTCCGAAAAAGCCCAGTATAAATCTGGCCCGCTGCCGTTGATCGCCGCCAATTTCAGGCTGGATCCGGGAGACAATTCCAACCCTCTTCCGAATAAGAAAGACGGCCAGGCTGCTTTGTTCGCCCAAGAACGCTCCCTTTCGCTTGCTTGCTGGCTTGTCGCCAGGAATTCCCTCTTGCGCTATTCCTATTCCTCGGTCTCAGTCTAAAAAGTCGCGGCGCACGGTGCGTATGCGTACAGTCTGAATCGAAAGTACCATTCCAGGCAACTTGCCCTCATCCCATCCCTGTCCTTTTACCCCCGTCTGTCATCTCGAGATTCTAAGCCCCTGATTTTCCCTGATTCAGATTGCGCATTAATACCGCTCGCTGTCACCACTTGTACCGTTATGGCTTTCTCGCTAACGAGACCACCTTCCCCGATTCGTGAGGGACATATATCAGTGCAGGGTCACGACGATGACCATTTATCTTCCGCGCTCCATGCTGCCCTCGCGAGCTTCGTCCCAGGCTCCTCTGCGCATCCGGATCATCACCACGACATGATCAAGGAGAAAGAACGAGTAGCCATCGATATCGTCGTCGATTCAGACTATCTCTCCCTCAAAGGCACCGGCGTCGATGTCGAGCCTGCGTTGCTCAAGGGGCACATCGTATTGCACCTCAGAGAGCCCACGTCCATAAAGGAAATCACGCTCCAGTTTAGAGGGAAAGTAAGGCTACCGGCGCTGCCAACCGAGACGTGAGTGTTACATGCTCCCCTCTTTCTCCACTTTCCCATCTCGTTCACCACAGCATGCCCTTGGGTACCTCGCCGCAGTGGTACACTATCTGCAACCATGAGTGGTCATTCCTCGAAGGCGAGAAACGTCACAGCCACACGCTCAAGGCTGGATTCCACCAATTTCCTTTCCAACTCCAGCTGGGTGGTTCTTTGCCATCGAGCATCGCGACTAGCGTGTATGGCTGCGGCGCTCACGTGAGCTACAGGCTCAGGGCTGTTGCCGTACGCCCGGGTCTCGCACACAATATACAAGCGGTCATGCCGATATCCATTGTCCGCACCTTCGCCGCCGAAGCACTCGAATACCAGCAGTCCCTCGAAATTGAGAATACATGGCCAGAAAAACTCATGTACTCCATCATGATTCCACACAAGGCGTGGGCTGTTGGCGACAGGTTGACTGCCATAGTCAAGTTCTCACCTCTCTCCAAGGGTGTCAGGGTCCTGACGGTGGCGACAACGATTAACGAAACAATTAAATTGCATTACAAAGGTGGGGTACAGGAACATACCCGTGGTGTCGTCACCACAAATCATGATATCCTCAATGGAAATGCAATACCCGTAGTAGGCCACGCTGGTATCCGCGGATTATCGTGGATGTCGACGTCGTTCCCCCAGACGCCGGGACTGTCGAGTGAGGGTCGTTCGCAGAGTTTTGGATCGCTGGTCGCCCTTGCCAACCCAGACCTCACACTCCGGCAGGTGTCAAGTAGAGCGTCGTCATCGTCGTCACATGAATCTCGTTCGATACCTGCACCACCATTGCCATCGGAACCTTCGTCATCTTCGGCCGAACCTGTCGCGTCAACGTCGACATGGACTGCGGAAGGAGAGGTCCCGATAAGTCAAGATGACATCGTCACTCAGCTTACCTTGATTATCCCAAAATTCGTCACCCCTTCACACCCCCTCGAACCAATCACGGTCAGCCACCGAATACGATGGTCCATTCTCATGTCCAATATGGATGGGCATACCTCCGAATTGCGCTGTTCTCTTCCCTTACACATTCTCGATGCCCGGTTGCTCGATGAAGCTCGGGTAAATTCTGCAGCTACCCGCCGGCTTCTTCTTGGGGGTCCCGAAGCACCCGTCGACGACGAACAGGATGCTGAGCTTCCGAGCTATTCCGCACATGTCCGTGATCGTGTGGCAAACATGTATCTCCCTGATTCAGCCACAACTCGCGTCCCAAATCCCTGGGTCCATGGCAACGCCAGCCCGACGTTCATGTCGGACCAAACCTTATCGGGTGCCTGGACGCCCTCGGGTACCGCATCTCCCTTGATGCCTCACCCCGCTTCGTCCCACTTGCCTCACGTACCTCTCTCAGGGACCAGCACCCCTCTCGACTGGGTAAACTCCGAGCTTCTCCTTTCCCTCTCTAACACCGCTCCTCCACGACCCCGTGCCAATACTAGCCCACAGTCGTATTCCCCATCAGATCCTGTTAGCCGACCAGAGAGCGGGCTCGTCAGTCAACATGCTAGCCGTGCGCCAAGCCCAGAGCGCCACCTCACGATGGCGAGCATCACCTCAATTCCCGTATCTTCTATCTCCACTTCCCACGAGACATTTGTGCATGATGGCCATGCGAGCCGAACGCTCCCCGGGCTGTTTAGTATCCAAATGAAGCAACAGATGTCGCTCACCTCCTCAGGCTGGCTCTCCTCACGATCGAATTCGCTCTCGAACCTCACGTCGTTGGTGGATATGAGTCATACGCATCGTGCGTCGACGCAGGGTCATTATGTGTCGCGACAGCCCACTCCTACAGTGACGTTGCCGGTGTTAGCGTCACATGCGTCGACGCCGACTCCTGCGGCGAATGAGAGCGTGCCTGGGCGCACGTTGTGGCACCGTGCCTTTACGGAGGTGCCTGATTATGGCATGGCCTCTCGCGGTTTTATAGGAGGCGTGACGCCACTGACAAGTATGCGCGGTCTGCCTTCCTACGAGGAGGCAGAGAGGATTGCAAACAGGGGCAGTGGCGTAGACGGGGACGATGGGCGATTGACGATTCGACGGAATGCGTCCGAGCGGGAACGAGTGGCATAGTGTATGTGAGTTATCGTCGTTGGCAGGCTCCACCTTTTCTGTTTTCTCTTCTGTATGTTGTGCTTGTGTACTGAACGCACCATTTGTGACTTTGCTGTCTCCCTGCGCTCGTTCTTCCATTTCTGCCGCCTTCCTGATCGGTTTTTATTTTGTTTAATATGCGTTGTATCCATCGATCTATACCTCCCCACTTTACCCTCTTTCTTTTCTCGACTCGGATTTGCTTCTCTTTTTCTGGGCATACTAGTACTTGTATGTAGACGGTCATGGTTTTTTTTTTGTATCTCGCATGGGCTTTTGCATTATCCAACGATACTATAGTACTTGTATGGAGCTTCCTTGCGCCCGCGCGCGTGCTGTCAATCCTGCTTTTTAAAAATACTGATTGGGTTGTCAGCCCCGACGGGTTCCGGGACGGAGTGGCAACTTTTGTTGGGAAAGGTATCAAGGTACCGCATCGGGGTTCCCTAAGCGCTCGATGAGTACTCGACGAGCAGGAATTTCAGCGAGGGTGCCGTACAAGGGCGTTCCGGTCCAATCAGAGTCCTCGCTAAGCCCTCGCGTAGGCTCGCGAAAGCCTTCAGAAACGCAACGTAACAATTGCTTTCTCCTGCCAGTGGTGCGTCAGACTCGGACCACCCGGCAAGGGGATTTCGAGGGCAGTCGATTTATAGGTGTAGGTCCAGGAGAAAATTTAATTCGTAGGGAGCTTCGAGGTTTTCAAACTCCGGTTAGGACCTAACTGCCATGTATAGACCAAACTGTCACTTTGCGACTGTAAGGCTATGGTCATATCAACCAATGGCATCACGATCCTATAGGCTTCAGGTCTGGCGCGCCGGTGTGTCAGTATCACGCATGCTTGCTGTGGATAGGCATTTGGGGGTAGTGTTGTTCAATGTTATCGTTGGAACCTGGAGTTTTCACGCGGGTACTGTGCAGGACGGTGACGGTAAGGCGTGCACTGATTGTTCATGACCGTGCTCGTAGTGCTTTTCTTTGGTTCGCGCTAGATGTGTTGACTGTTGTACGGCCTTGACGTCGATAGATCGTGTGGGATGTTGAACTGACACGGATAATTGAATAAGTACCAGTCGAATCAAAACACCAATGGACGTGCTTGCAAAATCACAACCTGCGCATCTATAGAGATTCTGAAAGAGATTGGTGGTACACGTTTCCCGTTACACTATCACTAGATGGACGCACTGAACTAGATCTACAACAACTAACATTTCTGAATCGTGCGACGCACGCGCCTAGGCCAATGTCTTGGGCAGACCGTCAGTGCCCAACAAGGACTCTTCGTCGGCCCTGACGCGAGGTCCGTCTCCGACAGAAGTGTGAATGAGCGTCTTGACGGCCCCCGTGCTGAAGCGCTTGGCTACGCTGGCGTTGAAACCATCTACGAGCCGACCTTCGACCGCGGCACTTCCAAAGAGCTGGAAAGGATCGTTGAAAGATTCCTGGGGGAAGTACGTGATAATCAACTCGATGATCTCTTTCATGTTCTCCCGAGGCGCGTAAATGACCGCGTTCGGACCTGCGTCAAACGTGTACGCCGCCTTGCGCTTGCCACCCTTTTCGAGCGCGACGCGGTTGTACTCCGTCACGACGGTGATGATCGCGCGACTGACGTCGTTCATGTAAAAGATGGGCGGGTCGGTGTCGAGCGCGACGGCGTGGAACTGGTTCGAGTCTTTCATCGTGATGGCTGCGAAGGTGTCAAAGTCATGGTTTCGGATGGCTTCTGTGATGCCGCGCATCCGGTCGGGGACGACGGTGAGACGCTGTGAGAAGAGAGCAGAGGTCTCGACGGTGCGCTGCATGCCGGCGGTGGAGGAGGTGCCCTTTTTGTCGTCGGAGACGACGCAGATGAGGGCGTGCATGTCGGGCCAATCGGCCTGTGATGCGACTTGTTCGGCAAAGGAGTCGGAGCCGTCAGCGGCGGTGCCTTCTCGCCATGCGACGAAGCCGCCAAAGAGGGAACGGCAGGCGGAACCGGAGCCCTGACGGGCGATGAGGGAGAGTTCTTTGGGAGATGCTGGAAGCTGGTACAGCTTTGCGAGGGAATAAACGAGAGCTGCAAAGCCCGACGCGGACGAAGCGAGACCGGCGGCAGTGGGGAAGTTGTTGTGTGAACAGATGTGCACTTTCCAGTGTGAGAACTTCGTTGAGAATGAGAATGTACGTTTATTTTTTCAAAAAGGAAGGCGGGCACACCTGTTCTGCATTTGGATTCGCGTCTTCGAGCTCTTTTCGGAGGCGTTTCATTTCACTGATGCAGGTAGCGAGACGGCCGCCTGGTTTGATCTCATCGAGCTTGCCGTTGAGCCATAGGGTGTCCTCGGTGAAGGAAGGGTCTGCGCGGGAGGTGGTGGTGGAGCGAAGGTGATCTTGGTTGAGGGTGACGGAGAGCGAAGAGTTGGTCGGCAAGATGAGCTTGGTGTCTCGCTTGCCCCAGTACCTGGATGGAGATCAGTACGAGATATCAGACGGTTTCGATCAGACTGACTTGATGCATGCGATGTTGACCGGGGCAGATGCTGTTGCCTGGAAGAACTTGGACATGGTGATGGTCGTGGTGGAAGGGAGGAACGTTGGCTTACACCGCAAAACAGTGCGAGTCGTTTTATCTTGTCTCGGGAATCAAAGCAGCCGGCATAGTGTATATGTGGCTGTGCTCAGACGATCTAAAATATCCTTTTTAGAAAAGTGTATATCGGGTGATAATCCGGACCGAAAGTCTACTCGATATGGGATTACAATGGATTAGTCATGTGTGGCACCGACGCCATCCTCATCCATTTTCGGGCGCTGACCTGGTTTACACCTGCATCGAGCTCGACAGCGACGACGACGACAACGACGACAACGACGGCGACACGTAAAAATTCGTCAGCACATATCCTCTTGTTTGTTGTCTTATATTACCCCACTCGCCATCTGTACATCTGCATAACATTCCTCAAAAGTCTTGTCTGCTGTACGGCCAAGTACTCGCATCAGAGTTCCTCTGTCTCCAAGGACTCTCCGCACACAGCCGGTGGTCGTCCTTGGTCCGTCGTCCTGGTCAAATGCCATGTTTTATCCCCAACAATCCCCCGCTGTCGCTCACAAACACCCGAATCACCACGACCAGTCTCCATGGTCTCGGACACATCATCCCGTCCTAGGTCCCCCAACCTCGCAGAATATCGGCCCTCCCCCTACCTCGCCAGGTTTTCCCCTCTACACCAATGGATCGGTAAACCCGATGCAACATCACCCCGCCCATCCCCACGCCCTTTCACACCCGCCTATCGCACACCACCAGCACCAAAACTCCCTTTCACATTATCCTTCCCCCCCGAATGGACACATCCATACACAGCATATGGGCTCAGGATCCCCAGGCAGCGCTGCGAGCCAGATTATCAGCCCACACTGGCAACAACAGCTTCTCAAGTGCGAGGTGCGTAGCCGACACGTCATGCACATATGTCGATCTGATCGACGGTTTTAATTCACAAAGATGATCAGGTCGTCCCGTTCGCCTCATCACCGTGCACGAGCAAGCGCTATGGCCTCCCGGACCGTCACTAAATCCGCCATTCCAATCACAAATCCTAATCACGTCAAACCCACCGTCAGCACCGATGTGCCACTCAAAGAGACTGAAGCTCCAGCAACCTCCTCCACACCTGCACCCACCAGTGCGTCAGAAAGCTCCCCCAGTCTCGCAGGTTCCATGGTCAATCATCCCTCGTCAACCGTGGCTCCCATAGCCGAGGCACCGCGGCTAACGGCAAAGCCCCCGCAGAATACGTGGAACTCGCTAGACATGGGTGGCGTAAACATCAAGACGCTTCCTCCCACGTCCGGGCTGTTCACTTTCACCTACCTTATTAATCTGTACCTCAACCACAACGCGCTCTCTTCCATACCTCCGGAAATTGCCAAACTCCGTCATTTGGAACTTCTCGACTTGTCGGGAAATAACTTGAGCATAGTCCCACCGGAACTTGGGATGCTCACCCAATTGAAGGAACTTTACCTTTTTGACAACCATCTGGTCACGCTACCACCGGAACTCGGCAGTTTACACCAACTGCAGACCCTCGGTGTCGAAGGTAATCCCCTGGATGCTGCACTGAAAACCATTGTGCAGAAAGACGGTACCCCAGCTCTCATTTCTTTCCTGCGCGACTCATGTCCTGTGCCTGCCCCCCCACCCGAGCGGTTGTGGAGGCACGTCGTTACTGCGGGCGAACGCGAAGCGATGAACAATGACCCTCATACAGAGATACTTAGCGTTCTCTGTTACAACATTCTTTGCGAGAAATACGCTACCGAGCGCCTCTACGGTTACACGCCATCTTGGGCACTGTCGTGGGACTACCGGAAGGAATTGATCTTGACGGAGGTGATGAACTACGATACCGACTTTCTGTGCTTGCAGGAAGTGGACACCACTCAGTACGAGGAGTACTTCATCAAGCACCTCCAGGGACAGGACTACGAGGGCGTATACTATCCCAAGTCGCGGTACAAGACTATGAGCGATGCGGACCGGCGGCAAGTCGACGGTTGTGCGATTTTCTACAAGGCCAACAAGTTCGTCGTTGATTTCTGTTTGTCTGGAACACATGCTTATATCTTTCCAGGTATCAATTGGTAGAAAAGCAGCTAATCGAGTTTAGTACCGTCGCCATGCAGCGCCCAGATTTCAAGAAAACGGACGACATGTTCAACCGGGTTCTTGGCAAGGATCACATCGCTGTCATATGCTGCTTCGAGAACAAGGAGACAGGCACGCGTGTCATTGTAGCGAACGCTCATATACATTGGGATCCTAACTTCCGGGATGTCAAGCTCGTTCAGGTGGCTCTCTTGATGGACGAGATAGAAAAGATTGCGGCATACTTTTGCAAGCTACCTCCCCGCCCGCCAAACAACCTAGAAGACATGTCTGCGCCACAACCACGATCATCACCTGTATACGGCGACGGGACGAAGATACCCCTGGTTGTCTGTGGTGATTTCAACTCTGTGCCAGATAGTGGCGTTTGCGAATTCTTGTCCAATGGGTCTGTTCCACCAGATCATCCTGATTTCATGTCGCACCTTTATGGGAGGTACACTACTGAAGGGTTACGGCACAAATTTAGCCTCAAGAGCGCTTATGCCGCGGCGGGTGATCCTCCCTTGACGAATCTCACCCCAAGCTTCCACGGCGTGATTGACTATATCTGGTACGGCACAGCGAATCTAGCGGCCAATGCCGTTCTAGGTGGGGTCGATAAGGGTTATCTCGACAAGGTAGTCGGGTTCCCAAATGCCCACTTCCCTTCAGAGTCAGTCTTTGATCCGTTGAAATCCGATGGGCCTTCACATTATTGACTTCCCTTTTTCAGCCATGTCTGTCTGGTGAGCGAGTTCCGGGTGAAACCCCCTCGTGACAGTGTACCACGACCATCGCTCCTCTTTCCTTCGCCCAACGGTGCACACTGATAACTCGGGGTAGTCCAAAGGGTATCGCGGCGTTTATTTCTTTCGTTTTACTCTCCCGTCTCATATTCATCCCCACTTTCTCTTTCTCTTCATTTATCCTTGTTTCCTTTCTTGTAATATATATTTCTTCGACCGGTACAATGTTGGCTTTTGTGCATTGGAGGGGGTATGATGAATGTTTTACATACGCAATACACACGTGCACTGTGTGTTTGTTTTGAAACCAATTCATGTATATTTCTTTCAATTCATCTTTCTCCGAGGTCATTTCGTTCGTTGTGTCAGTTATTTTCTTTCTTTCTCTGTTGTTTTCTGGCTCTCCCAGCTCACGGTACCATTGCTACATCCTCTTTGTTCATGCTGCCCCCCCTTTGGTTGATGGAACCTCCCCATCCAACTCCAACCTGTCATATATATATAATAACTCTTGTGTTGTCCCGCTCTCACGTCCCGTTCCTCCGCATCATGTACATTCCTGTAGCATGCGCGTGTACAGTTTTTGTTTTCTTTTTGGGTGCCTCGCACCAACCAAAAGACGAGTTTCCTCGTTGCTATGTCGTACATATGCAAGTGGGGTGAGTTTTTGAAATGTGATTTGATTTTCCTGGGGATCCGAAATGCCGGGATTGGGGAGATAAGTATCAATCCTAATCTAATCTTTGTGGTTGTCGAGCTTTTCACTAAATCTGTATAGACAATGTATGTCGCCGAGACTGACTTGGAACACCTTGCCCTTCTGAGTACTGATTGCATGGCCCGGGGGCTAGTTCGCTGGCGTCTGGATCAGAGGTCCCCTGATAGGCTGTCCGATACCACACTTTGCATTGCCTTTTCCGCAATGTGTTGCACGACCGAGCAACGTTCCAGGAAGTGCGCATTTTTGGACACCGTCATCATGACACGGGGTGGCGATCGTTCGTTTGTCCATCTTTCACGTCCATATGGAGCAAGGAGGTGCACCGCATCCGCTAGAGTTCATGTGGGGACTTCCAGGGGAATTCGTGATTAGGGTTAGGGGGAGTATTTGATGTCGATGTCGATGCCGATGTGTTGACATCGATATTGATACCACACTGCTGGGCACGTCGACCTTGTCCCCGACGGTCATCAGAAGACTTGCAAAAAAGGTGTCTCACCCTCCCCCTTGCCCCCC
>JBBPQV010000561.1:0-18527 GCA_038092675.1 Boletus rufocinnamomeus
GAGCGGAAACGTGTTAGCATTGCCGAGATGATGGCGACTCGCGCTCGTGTTCAGTGCTGGGATAACTCGACTCGTGGTCTCGACGCGTCCACCGCATTGGACTTCGCCAAGAGCTTGCGTATTATGACTGACGTGCTGGGCCAGACCACCTTTGTTAGCCTGTAAGTTCCAGAACATCGGATGTCGGCGTTTGTTAACCATTGCCTTCAGGTATCAAGCCGGCGAGAGCATCTATGAATTGTTCGACAAGGTCCTTGTATTGGACAAGGGCCGTCAGGTATACTTTGGACCTACCTCGGAAGCACGCGCGTACTTCGAGAACCTGGGTTATCGATCCCTTCCCCGCCAAAGCACGCCCGACTATCTGACGGGATGCACAGACCCCAATGAACGTCAATTTGCTGATGGGCGCTCAGAGCGTGACACACCATCGTCCCCGGGAGGTCTTGAAAATGCTTTTCTTAACTCACCCACTCACACTAAACTCGGGCATTCTCTCGGGGAATTCAAGCTCCGCATGGAGACTGAGAAAGAGGATCAAGAGGCGTTCCGTGCTGCTGTGGTCGCTGACAAGAAGCGCGGTGTGTCGCGAAAGAGTCCCTATACGCTCGGTTTCACTGGCCAAGTGAAGGCACTCACGATTCGGCAATTCCGCGTCCGTCTTCAGGATAGGTTTCAATTGACAACGAGTTTTGGAATGGACACAGTTAGTCGTTCTATTTTAACTAGGACTGGTTTTGATCGTTTTTTTAGATACTGGCTCTGGTTATTGGCGCTGCCTTCCTAAATTTGCCTACCACAGCCGAGGGAGGATTCACGCGCGGTAGTGTTATTTTTGCTGGACTGTTGACCATCTGTCTGGAAGCGTTCGCCGAGGTACGCTTCCATCCATTGCTCGTGCTCGAGTGTTGAGTTGTTGCTAACTCTGTTCAGATGCCCACGATGATGTTGGGACGGCCAATAGCAAACAAGCAGATCGACTATGGCTTTTACCGCCCAGCTGCCTTGGTGTTTGCTAACTTCTTTGCGGATATACCCTTCTCAGCTGTTCGGGTTCTCATTTTCAACGTGATTGTGTATTTCATGCCAGACTTGTGGGTCATCTCCCTGAATCTTGCATCTGTCCTGCCTGACTTCGTTCTTAGGGCACGCTCCGCTGGCGGATTTTTCACTTTCCACTTGTTCGTTTATGTGACGTATCTCGCCATGCAGGGTTTCTTCCGCACCTTTGGATTGCTATGCATCAGCTTTGATAGCGCGTTCCGGCTTGCTACGTTCTTCCTCCCGAACATGATCCAATATACGGGGTACATGATACCAACATTCCAGATGAAACGGTGGCTGTTTTGGATCGTAAGTTTTGTTTTTGTTTTTCGCGAAATTTTGCTCACTTGCGAATAGAGCTACCTAAATCCCTTGGCTTATGCGTGGGCTGGAGCCATGGAAAACGAATTCATGCGTACGTCTTTGATCTGCGACGGTAATTACGTCGTACCCAGGAACGGCCCTGGGATGACCAAATACCCGTGCGTGACCCCATTTTTTGATAACGACAGGGACTCACTTATTGTACGTAATAGGAACAATCTGGGTCCTAACCAAGTTTGCACCCTCTTTGGTGCCGAGGCGGGGAGTGACATTATCATTGGCAACAATTATCTAGAGGCCGGATACGGTATCACCGCCGCGGATATCTGGCGTCGCAATCTCGTCGTGATCATTGGCTTCCTAATTTTCTTTATGTTCACACAAGTGATTGCGATTGAGTTCTTCTCAGTGAGTTTTATACGTTTGAGATGAATTTATTTTATTGACTGCTCAAACTGCGACGATTTGTAGCCTAAAATGTTTGGTGGTTCGGTCTATATCCACGCCAAGGAAGACAATGAGACGAAGGCGCTCAACGAAGTTCAACGTGAGAAGAAGGCCCGACGCAACGAAAGGCCTGATGACGACAAGGCGCAGAAGCTATCGCGTGATGAAGACGAGTGCGTCTTCGTAGTGCGGGGGAACTGTTGCACCGTGTATTGATCTTCTTGTTGTAGGCCCAGCAACCAAGCTCACAGGAAGACATTCACGTGGGAGAGTCTCAATTACATTGTTCCTGTTCCCGGTGGGACGAGAAGGCTCCTTCACGATGTTTATGGTTATGTTAAACCTGGAACATTGACGGCGTTGATGGGTGCCTCTGGCGCAGGTGCGTTTACGCTGCGTCGCTTTGAGCTGCAGCGAGTCTAACATGTATGACAGGGAAAACAACGTGTCTTGATGTCCTCGCACAGAGGAAAAACATTGGTGTTATTACGGGTGACATCCTCGTTGACGGCCGGCCCATCGGTGCGGACTTTGCACGTGGAACTGCTTATGGTACGCCTCACCCCCCAAACTATTGGCACGTTCTAACTTTTATTTATAGCTGAACAGATGGACGTTCACGAGGGAACAGCCACGGTCAGGGAGGCGTTGCGCTTCTCCGCATACTTGCGGCAACCCGCTGAGGTTCCCATCGAGGAGAAGAATCGCTACGTCGAAGAACTCATCGAGCTTTTGGAACTCCAAGACTTGACGGAAGCGCTCGTGTTCACTTTGAGCGTCGAGGCACGCAAGCGTCTCACTATCGGCGTTGAATTGGCGAGCAAGCCTGCCCTTCTTTTGTTCTTGGACGAACCCACCTCGGGCTTGGATGCACAGAGCGCATGGAACCTGGTTCGCTTCCTGCGTAAACTCGCGGATCAAGGCCAGGCCATCCTGTGTACCATCCATCAGCCCTCAAGTTTGCTATTCGAGAGCTTTGACCGACTCCTGTTGCTGGAGCGGGGCGGAGAGACAGTCTACTTTGGCGATATCGGCAAGGACTCGCAAGTCATTCAGGACTACTTTGCCAGGAACGGAGCGCTTTGTCCTCCGAACGTGAACCCTGCAGAGTATATGCTTGAGGCGATCGGTGCTGGACTGGCTCCTAGAGTCGGCCCCCGCGATTGGAAAGATGTGTGGCTGGACTCACCCGAGTACCAGCGGATGCGCGCTGAGATTGACGAAATCAAGGCTCAGGGCTTGGCTATTCCCGTTACCGAGAAAAGCCAAACGCGTGCATGTACGTTGTCAACTTTTGGTACAATGATTGTTTCTAACGTTGAGTGCGCAGATGCGACGTCCTTTTTGTACCAGCTGCGCGTTGTCATCAAGCGGAACAACGTTGCACTATGGCGTTCCCCCGATTATGTGTTCAGCAGGTTGTTCGTGCATGCGTTCTTCGCGTTGTTCATCTCGCTGTCGTTCCTCGACTTGGGACACAGTCTTCGGGATCTGGAGTATCGTGTCTTTGCGATGTGGGTTTTTCCTCTTTCTGGCGCAAGACGGACATTTAATGCATATATTCATCTGGCAGATTCTGGCTTGTCGTGTTACCCGCGATTGTCATGACACAGCTTGAGCCCATGTTTATCTTCAACAGACGTAAGTGTACAGGCATTTTGCGGAAATTTTGATCTTAAATTTTGTCCAAAGGAACCTTCATCCGAGAGGCGTCGAGTCGGATATACTCTCCCTACGTTTTCGCCATCGCTCAGCTCATTGGCGAGGTTCCATACTCGATATTGTGCGCGACTGTGTACTGGGTTTTGATGGTGTACCCGATGCACTTTGGGCAAGGTGCTGCTGGCTTGAACGGGACCGGCTTCCAGCTCTTGATCGCTATTTTCATGGAGCTCTTTGGTGTTTCGATCGGTCAACTTGTCGCGGCGTTATCGCCTTCCATCCAGATTGCCGTCCTCTTCAACCCTTTTATCGGAATTGTCCTCGCGCTGTTCTGCGGTGTCACCATTCCGTACCCGAGTATGTCTGGCTTCTGGCGAGACTGGCTTTACCAGCTCGTACCGTATACGCGGACACTTTCGGCGATGCTGTCGACGGAACTCCACGGCCTGGTTATCCAGTGCGCTTCCGACGAATTCAATGTCTTCAACCCCCCTGCGAACCAGACTTGTCAAGGCTGGGCGGGAGACTTTGTCAGCGTCTTTGGCGGCTACCTTGACAATCCGCTTGATACTACTCTGTGCCGTTACTGCCAATACGCGGTACGTCGCGTTCGTTGGGACGTGTGTTTCCATGTGATTCTGACAGGTCGGACAAACAGGTCGGAGACGAATTTTTCACGCCGCTCAATATCTCGTTCGACACGCGCTGGCGTGATGCGTTTATTTTGTTTTCGTACGTCGTCTTCAACGTCGTTGTGACTATCAGTGAGTCGCTCCTTTCCTCGTCGTTTCCCCGCCATGTCTGATGTCCCCCCCTTCTTTTTTTTTCTCAGTCGCATCGCGTTTCTTGCGGTACGCGAAGCGGTGATGGGGATGGACTGGTTTCTTTTTCTTTATTTTTTCTTTCGCTTTCTACGCGCAATGACCACGCTACACGGTAACCTTGTAGACATGACACGTTTCCTTTATTTCCGATCACCTCATGCCAGCCACGTCGCCAGCACGTTTGACCTTATGCCTTTTTTTTCTCGTACCATCGCATTAGAATAAGAGTACCACCGGAGATTAATACGAAACGCACGCCAATAGGCGCTAGAAGTTGTATTGTATATATATCCCGCCAGGGACGTAGACGTCATCAATTCATTGGCGGTCCCGTCATTCCCTGCGCTGCAGGTAGATGGTGTTTTTATTAGAAAGCCATGATTAATTCATGGGCAGTTTTGCTTATTGTGTCGTCGGGCTGGTCGTCTTTGCAAGACATTAATCACTTGTTTGTGTACACTGGTCCAACGACCCACCCGACCTTTTGGCAGGGCATGTGCGTCTACGACTCCTTGATCATTGCATGCCATTGGCCATCATTGGTGACCGATGTCATGCAACTTGTTTGTGCCCACAGCGAGGGTCTGAAGGGATAATAACAAGTGGTTCGACCGTCTAGGATCTCCAGAAACGTTCCTCCGACCTGACACTGACCGATTCTGTCGAGACCCTTGTCCAGACTGGTCTCGGGTTGTAGCTTATCTGACAGGTCCCCGAGATCGCGCGCAATCGAAGTTTTTCGTCGTGGGTCGTAAAAGGGGTGCCGATGTATGATTAGAATGAGGGCTGGCTATGGTCTTATCCCCGACGAACGTCCATGGTCAAACCTGCACGCAACATGATCAGTATGCGTGGTCTTGCCGAATCGGATTGAAGAGATAGCTTGACCAACTGCTAGATAGGCTCCCACCCACCAGCATTTGCTCCAAGGACGAACCGTGGGTGAGAAAAATAAATTTGTAACGTGAGAGACCTACTACAGCAGGTTTTCTCCAAAACAGGAGGAGCTTTTGCGCTGTCGCCATTTGGTGATTCGGTGGTGACATGACGTTCGCCGCGGGTGGGCGATTTACAATACCTGCTTTGAGCAACATCATGGGGCGCGTATAGCGCCGAGGGTTCCATGAACGGTTGAATCCACTGTGACAAATCGTCAGGAACCAACAGCCACATCGCGCAATCTCGCGAGAATCGTCTCATACGGAGCATGTCAGTGAGGTGTTACTCGGTGATAATGTTCTCCTTATGAACGTTGCGTGAAGATATTTCATTTTCTCCATGATAGTTTTGTCCGCATCGACGTTTCATGTCGATAAGGGCTTGATTGGCGATGCCGTGTCTGCATGCGGGCCCATCTTCGAAGGGAATGGTCAGATTGAAGACCGTAGAGTCGGAGATTTTGTCATACACGATATTTGGTCCTCCGGAACAGGACCATCGGATCGGATCGGGTTGACCGATTAGTGATCCCCCTGAGTCACGGGACGTACTACCGGCCCACGTGACCGCCACAAACTGAAAGCCAGTGCAGCTTTGTAAGTTGCTGACAGATCTCATGTGACTTGATGAGTCTACAGCAAGGGGTCTGAAGCGATATAAGAAGCGATTCCGACTGTGGAAACCTCCAGAAACACTCACCTACGACCCTCCATCATCATGTCTGTCAAGAAAATCCAATCAAAGGCCGAATTCGACGCCCTTGTACGTACACCCTCTCATCTATCACCGCGTGGCGCGATTAGATAACACGTACAACCACACGTAGCTCGCGAGCGACAAACTCTTCTTTGTCGACTTTTACGCGGACTGGTGTGGGCCATGCAAGGCAATCTCTCCCGTCTTTGAGCAGCTCGCGAAGGATAATACTAGAGAGGGCGCCGTCGAGTTTTACAAGGTCGATATCGACAAGGTTGAGGAACTCGCCGCAGAACTCCAGATTCAATCGGTCTGTTTTCTTTCTCTCTCAAACTTTGCGGGATGCTTATGTTCCGTCCCCCCCCACTCCCGAATAGATACCTTTGTTCCATGCATACAAGGGCAAGGACCGTATTGATAAGGTTGTTGGCGCTAACCGCAGCGCCCTGACCGTATGTCTTTACATGCGATGCTGTGTTACTGGAGCACTGATCGATTCTGTCTAGACCCTTCTCCAGACTGGTCTTGCGAAGGTGTAGTCTATCTGACGGATCCCGAGATCGTGGGCAATCCAAGTTTTCGATCATAGTAATGCAGAGGATGCCAATGTACGATTAGAATCAGTGATGGCTATCTTATCATCAGTTATCCCGACGAGGCATTGTTGCATTGGTTCATCCGTACTCTGCGTTGCCCGAGTACGATTGCCAATGTGCTAGCAACTTGAGATGATCTCGTGCAACGACCCTCGTTTGCTCGTGACGACGCAATCCCCTAGGTGAACCACATTGCAAGATGCTAGCGTGCGTTATATCATTAAAGTAGGCTGCACATGGAGGATGGGTATAGATGATAAAACCGTGGAATGAAGTATGGTCGTGAAGTGAGAAAAAGAAGGAACGTGTCTTGTCGAGGTCCGTGGTCAAACCTAGACACGTGACACGGATATCAGCATGCGTGCTCTTGCCGAATCAGGTTAGAAAAACACGAACCAAGCTGAGTTCGAGTGTCCAGACCCTTCTCGCCCATAGCTTGACCGGCTGGGTGGGTTCCCCAGGCTGTGCCAAATCCACCTCCACTCCATCCCACCAACATTTGCGCTGCACGAACGACACCGTGAGGGAGAAATTTTTTAATTCGGGACGTGAGACCTACAGCGGGTTTTCTCCAAAACAGGAGCAGCTTCTGGGCTGTCGTCATTTGGTTGTAGTCGATGGTGACAGGACGTTCACCGCTTGGTGCTGGCGGGTGATGTACAATACCTGTTTTGAGTAACACGAGCGCTATCGATGATATACAACACCGGGAGGGTTCCATGGCGCGGAAGCCCCACTCGTCGTCGCGGTTGAACCCACTGTGACAATCGTCAGTAACCAATACGAAAGTTACGTCGTGCGATATGAATTACCTCATGCACAACATGTCGATGAGGTGTTGCTCGGCGATATTGTTTTCCTTGTGAACGTTGCGCTGCAACGCTGTGAAGATATTTCGTTTATCCATGATGTTTAGTCCGCATCGACGTTTTATGTCGAGAAGGGATTGGTTGGCGTTGCCGTGCTCGTCGGTGAGTGCGCTACTGCTCCTTGGGGGTATAGCGAAATATTCGAGTTCCTCTCGAAGTACGATGATGGCTTGCTTGCTGAGAAGTGGGTTTTGAGAGGCGGAAGGACCAAAGTCAGAGGGGGACCCATCCAGCAGATGCTGCTGGGCGGCGAATAGGCCGGGAGAGTTTGCGGTTCCATAAAACGTGTCCGACGCATTCCGGAAGAAATCCAGGACGTATGAAAAGCACTCTGGGTCAAACTATAACCAAACAGAATTCAGCCAGGGTGAAAAATCCAGGGGCACAGAGCGCCTGAGCATGAGAAAACTCACGTCGACTGCGTAGACTTCCTCGTCCTCCTCGTTCTCGCCACCGTCACTAAAGGCTGCACTTTGCCGGCTGAGGACGAGACCGTTCGGGAAGAGACATAAAAGGACGGATTCGGGGAGGTTCATGATGGTTTCTCTGTCTACAGAGAAGCGCCTGCCGCGGAGGTCGAGAAGGAGCCTCGTGAGCAACTGAGGCTGCAAATTGGACTGGATTGGGACCTGGTGCTGAGAGACCTGGGTAATCGGAGAGGAGGATAGGGATACCGACGCCATGGTGGAAGTGGTGGAAGATGGCTGGCGGGGAATGGACTCGTGCTCGCGACCAGTTCGTCTCACCCAAGCCTCGAGGCATGCAATGTCATGTTTGGCCAAAACAAATAACTCATAAAACCGCGGTTTCTCCCGCTACGCCATTTCGGCGCTTCTGGAAAACCGAGAAATGTTTTAGCCAGCCATTGACGCACTCCACACTCCACAAATCATTTGGGTTTCGCTCGTTCGGGCGGGCATTACGCCCTGGATTTTCGGGTGGCTGGGAACGCAGGGTGTTTGGTCACCTCCAATTGTAAATCAAGGTGTGTCCCCGTTCGACCCCTTGGCAATATGCCCTTGATTGTACACTAGATCGAGGCGTAGATGAGTTCAGGTTGCACCTCCGCTAGGGAGCATTTTCGTATTTGATATTCTAATTTGCCCTTGCAGGTCTCCCAACGCTTGGTGCGTAGTGTTCGCACCTTATTTGTCTGATAGCCTGACACGGTGACCTCAAAAGAGGGGAAAGTTTTCCAATTCTCGATTCGTCAAGGATACCAGGAGCATCGCCTCGAGGTTGGATCACGGGCCCACGCTGGTTGGCACGTTTTCGGTCAGGGACACAACCTGGATCCTTTTGTTGCAAACACCGAACTACAGAGACATCAAAGAAAATCCAGTACAAAAGTCCATGGAGACTAGTAATCCATCCGTAAGTCACATCTATAAATGCGAACACTTGAACCCTCATGAGATCCCAGCGCTGTCTATGAATAGCGCAGACGGCCCAAGAACTCGTTCACCGCAATCCCGAGATCTATTAACTCGTTTAACACATACTCAGGGTCTTATAGACGAGCCGCTAGATCACGACACGAGGGGTCAGGTTGCGCGTGAGATCTTTGAAGGATCTGCTTACGATGAGTTGGGCTTCGTCTGCACCCACAAGCTCGCCGATTTGGACTCCCTTCACGTATACTTTGAACGCGGGCAGCTGATCGCGTGTCATCATCAATACTCCTTTCATGATCCCTCCGAGTCATGTCACAAGACTTACATTTCGGACGCCCAGTGCCTGGGGGACTTCCCGAACCTCCTCGATATCAAGTCGGTAGAACTGCCCTGCCGGGTTTTGTGCGGCCAACTGGTCGTACAGCTGGGTCGTCGAGCGACATGTTGCACACCATTCGGCCCAGAATTCAATGATGACGGGTCGTGTGCCGTTGACCTGGAAATGGAGAAGTCAATGGTGTCATCGCGTCCCTTGGGATGGGCGACTTACCACCGACTCGAAGTCAGCCATAGAAGTAATGTAGACGACAGGCATTGTAAGCTATGAGGTATGTGGATGAGAGAGCTCGAGAGAGGAGGAGTTTTTTTGCTGATCCTCAACTGCTCAGTTGCCCGGCATTTTATACCCAGCTCGCCTGTTCACCGCTGCTGAACATCGTGTCTCACCAATATTTTCACGCATCTCATGATGTAGAATGCTCCACCTACGTATCGGGTCGGATTCTCAATTCGAATAAGCAACATCACCGTTTTTAGGATGAGGTGCGGAAGAGTGAGTGATAGCCAGGCGGAATAGGCGTGCTTTCCATTCCGACACCTGCGGCACCGTAGCAATGGACTGCTTACTCCTTTCATCGATCGTTCGGACTACTGAATATTCCCGTTGTTGGCTTTGTGACGCAACCTCGGTCATTTACCGACAACAGCATACCGATCCTCGTTCCTCTCTAGATGGGATCGCCGACGTCATGGTTTTGGCGAGATCTGTTCCAAAACCGGTGGAATGAGAAAGTCTCGGCGTCTCAGGGACACCATTTACGCTGTTAGAGGGAACCGCAGATAGGACATTAGCGGATCGTTATTCTCAGAAGTCCAATGTTGCTGTTGATACTCAGATTTTTCAGACATGCGGTCGTTTCAAACTGACATGGGGGCGACGCGATGACACTTCCTCCCCCATTTAGCGTTCGGAAGATTCCTTAGGCTCTCCGCTCCACGGCGGGCTGGATATCATGCACGAAACACGAACGAGAGCAGCGGCCCTTGTTCAGCGCAGCTGTATGCCACCATTTTGGACGAATATGTCCAACTGCCACGTTGGTCAGCTGGTTGATCTTGTGTTTGATGGTCCTGACGTGCCGCACAACTAAAAGATGAACCTTGCAATCACATATTTTAAGAAATCATGTGTTCTGCGGTGGCAATGTGAAGCCCCAAATAGGTTTCCTCCCGCCTCATGGTCTCCTTTTTGCTGTGGGTGAGTTCGTCGCTCGCTGCCGTGCCTACTGCTCATCTTCATTGACTGCACGATGACGCCTGGCTCGTTTTGGGCTTATTCCGCTGCACACTGCGCGCATAGAACGCCAGCGTCGGCTGTTCTTGCCAAGCTGGGCCTGGTTCCAGCACTGCAGAGTCGATGATGTTGAAATTCAGTGATGGCTATGGAAGAAAACAAGGGATGCTTCCCGTCCTTGCTTCGATCTGCGGAGTGATCAAATAGATACACATCAGATCAATGGGGAATCCATATTTCATTATGATAGAGAGATCAAGATCGTCCAAGCGCGTCGAACGACAGCGGGCCCATGGCAGTGCTCAAGCAACACGACTTTCATCAAAAAGAAAACAAAAAATGCTATTGGCCTCGTCTTCCTCGGAAATGCGACACACGATATTCGATCGTTTTCCCAATTCGGAGGCGGTTTGTTATCTTGTGCGGACGCGCGTTGGACGGCGTCTGGCAGCTGGCTGTGTTCCGGGCGACTTTTTTTTGTGCGAACGCGTTCGGTCAGATAACTCGGTCCACGCTGGATATGCTTTTTATTCCAGATCGATGGATCCGCGGACGACCGTACATGTTAGACAAAGGAGCCGGGAGTCGGGACGGGCGTCCTTGCGTTTCGCATCCGCTCATCGGAGAGGCGTTTTCATCTCCTCTACCATAGCACTGTCTTATCAGACCAATTAATTATCCGCCGAATACCAATCTGACATGCCTTTTGTTTGTCTTCTCTTCCGAAATATTCCGTTGGCCGTTCATGCCCTGGTGGCGTCCGGAGCGTGCTTCGCAGGTTCAAGAGCGAATGACAATCACTCCGAAATGAACAGCGCTTCACGCGATCCATCCATATCACGTCAAAACGGCGGACGAAATTGAAACCGTTATTATTAATATGTCGCAGATATAGGTTCTTGATGTCCTTGGACGTTTTTGCTTATCGAAGATGCACAGGCGAACGTGCACAAGGACCCTGCGTTCTTCTCCTAGACGAAAGGGACCGCATTGCGTATGTGTCCGTACGGCATGTCGTGTGCGAGACCAGAAGCGGCAGGTAGGAATCAGAGATGTTCTCCTCGTCGGCTCTGCATGGGTGAGGATCAAGATCAGTTCGATGAGAGAGTGAAAAAGAAAAAAGAAAGAGAAAATAGGAGGGCGGCCCCTGGCGTAGCTGTGCAAACGACTTTGAAGCAACGTGTTGGTCGCAGTGGCTTCCTCTCCATTCCTTGAGTGTATCCTGTCCATTGCGATGAACCACAGGCGGCCTCACCTCGGAGGTTGGGGAGGCGCGGTAGGAGTGGACATGCGTTACGTCTGTGGTAGACAGTCGCGTGTCAATGGTATGGCTGGTATGGCACGCGAATCCGAGGCTTCACAGCATGCGTATTGGGACTGCATTCAGCTGACGTTGAGCATCGCAAGGTAAGTAGATTCAATGCCGGGCCGATCACTGCCATACGCAATCGTTCCGTTCTGGTGACGACAGGACGACACGGACAGGAAGCGTGGGGTCATCCGGGGTGACAGCGTCGCATTGACGACCGCAACAAGATTTCACCAAACGGAGTGAGGAGAATTCTGATGATATCATGCACACAACTGATGCCTCCCTTGTTCAGACGCTTTCTGTGGGGGGGGGACGTGTGCAATTGTAAAAATGTACCAAAAGAGGAGGGGGGAACGTTGCGACAGAAACGGCGGCGCGTGGCAGACTCGTGCTGTGCCATGGGGGACGCGTGTGTTTTTCGTGTTCCCACCTCCCTTCTGGACGTGATGTCATGACGCCATCATAGGCAATGAACGGAGTTTATCTCAAGGTTTGAGTCCCTTTGATTGTCTCGGAGGCCCTGACGATGCATTTCATGATGGCAGACAAGGTTGGGGGATTGCGGGGGTGCGGATGGATGACGTGTGTGGCTTCCTTGTACGGTGCACGGTAACGATGGAAGATGCAACGACCCTCGGTGTTTTGTCTGTCGAACATGCGAAGAACGTATGCCAGAAGTGGTGGTGGATGAGGACGCATCTGGTATGGAGGGCTGGTTGTTTCACTTTCATTTTCATTTACCCTTGACGAGAATCGAGATAGGGAACCTCACGTTGATCATGGCATTCACGTCATACTGGAAAGCTGACCTCGATCGCTTGGCGACGCGCACCCGGTTGAGGTCATAGTTTCCGTATGCGCGTACGATCGAAACTTGTGGGGGAAGTTGGGTTGCCTTGAGTGAGGGACTCCCCGCATACGTCGTCCACCCGATCTACGCGTGTGTGTACAGTGGCAAACTAGAAGGGTTCAAGACGTCATTTCGAGCTTTCGTTTGTCAGGTACGACTCAGGATGTCTCCCACATGCACACATACAAGGTGCCTGTAGTGGCAAGTAAAGAGTGTCCTCGTTTGACTCTGTGTTCTACACAAGGCAGACAAATATAACCCTGGGAAGCACCTTCGGTCGGATGGGCATTCACCATCATCGGTGCGTCATCAGACCTGCTAAATCGCTTGGCCTTGTCAGCGATTGGTTAGCGTGAATCTGAAACGTTTAGCTCCGAGGGATGGTGATGCAAGGACGACTTGTATGACGCTGTGTCTCGCTGCATCACAAGGTTGACAGCTAAACGGGAGAATGGCGCCTCTGGCCATAAGCGGGGGTGGGGGGACAAGGGGATGCCACTGAGCAATTGCCAATGTATTTTCCAATAAAGGTGTGGTTCAATTCTGATGTGAAATCGCCGACGTTTCCGAATGGTTCGTTTAAACCGACGGTACGGCGAGCTGATTCGCCTAGGCTTACTGTACATTGCACGCGCGCGAGGAGACAGGCGGTGCATGGGACATGCAGCTGGTTCCAGGGGTAGTGCATCCCAAAAAAGCTGCCAGTGTCAAAGGGCGAATTACCCTGTGCCGCGATACTGACCATGAGGACTGTACGTACGTTGGTAGAGAAACAAGGCCAACATTGATGTTAGACAGATATAAACTGCCCTCGTCAAGGTCTGATTTGAGTTGCTCTGCCAGCGCACTGGAGCAACGGAACGGCGAGACACCGAAATAAGCTGTGGTCATGACTCTGTGCCTGTTCCCACATTCGTCGACTCGCACTTACAATAATGGCACGCTGCACGTTTCAACCGCATGGCCCGTCGTCCGTTCGATTTCTTTTGCGTTGAGCTGGCCACGTCTGAGTGGGACAATCCATGTAAACTAGAGAGCGTACAGCGATGGCGTCCGTGTGTAGAATAATTTGATTTTTTTTTGTGGTTAAACGGTATTGGCGGATGACCGGTTGGTGATGTGTTGAACGTTGATTCCCACTCGGCCATCGTCTCGCACCAGTCTCACACCTTCTCCGTCTCTCTCACCTCGCCGCTCTTTTTCTTGGCTACCATCTCCTTCCATATTCCGGGCGAGCAACTCAACAACACCCAGCGAGTGGGCCATTCCCCCCGCCGCTGCACCTCCACGCCGCAATGAGCTATCCACATCAAGAACAGCGCCGTGCTCGGCTCAGTCGTCCTCAGCCACCCTCTTACCCCATCCAACAGCCCTATCCGCAGTCAATGTCGCCACCGCCGCCCATCTCGCCGTCTCCCGGGGCACACTACGGACAACCACCCCTCAGTCCTCGCTCTGCCCATCCCAATATCACGTTCCAGAATACCGAACGTGGCGACAGGCAGGCCACTCTCGACGGTCCTCGTCAACGAAGCATGCCCTCTGCATACCAAAACCAGTTCTCTCCACCACATCCAGACGCAGAGACTGGCGACTTTTTGGAGCAGGGCAGGGTGGGCAGGAAGAAGAGTCTGGTCAGACCCGACAGAGAAAAGATCGAACCTGGCCATCGCCAGTGGCATTATCGAACTCATGTCGAGCAGATGGATGACGATACCAAAGTAGGCGTGCAACCTTCCAGTAAGTGATCCCTCCATGAAAAAAATGACACTGTTCGCCTAATCCGTGCATATAACCTAGCTACCGGGAACTATCCGCAGAGGCTTCGCCGCGGCAAATCACTGCTTGCGCGAGAACAGGATATGCAAGAGTCGGGTCTCGCACTCTTCAAGCGTGGGGCTACTTTACGTCGAAAACGTCCCCAGTCCAGTCTATCCACTGCTCCATTGACTGTGCCGGATGGTGCCTCCTCCAGAAAGTGCCTTGATGGCATCGGACCCGGACCAAAGGATTGTTGGTTTATATATTGCTATCTCATCACATGTTGGATCCCATCCTTTTTACTCGGGGCATGTGGTGGGTGACGTTAGTCTTTTGCTGTGCTACGGGATCTCACCGATGTCATCAGGCATGCGCACCCCGGAGCAACAGCGTGCATGGAGGGAGAAAATGGGCTTACTCAGCATCATTTTTGCGGAAATGGCTGGTGTCGGTTTCATCACCTTTGGTTTCACAGAAACAGTCTGTGGGCAGCCTCCCAATCGATTTCACCAGGGTCAAATCAGCAATAGTTCGGTGATCATTCACGGCTACGACTACGACTTCTCGAACTTCAAGCATCCCGCCGTCGGCGAATTCAATGGTAATACGAATCCTCTGATCACTGGTGGCTGGAACCTTTCGTCAAACGATGCAAGTTTTTTGTTCCAGAATGTCAATCAAAACTGCTTGGGCTACATCACTTTGGCTAGCGGATCACCCATCAACGCGACTGGAGAGAATTTGGATTGGTACTTCCCGTGCAACATCTACAATCCACAGTCTAGTTCAGTCAACACGAGCAACTATGGAGATAGCACCAATTGCCACGTATCTTCCCAGGCCAGGCAAGAGTTCTCCAGCATGACGTCTCTTGGACAGGTTTACTACACATGGGACGACATCGCTGCATCGGGTAGTAACCTGGCAGTGTTTGAATCGTAGGCTTTGGCTTGTCTATTTCTTTCGTTGTTGATATTGACTTCCTGGTATAGCAATGTGCTTGACCTTAATCTGCTTAATGGGCTCAGCAATTCCTATGTCCAGTACCCGTCGCTCTTTGACGAGATGAAGAATGCGAATGGCGTCTACAACGGCAAGGATATCACCATGATGCTCATGCGCGCTGGCGACCATCAGCTCGGTAAATGTCTCGAGGATATTGTCACCGTTGGGTTCGTCGACACCAATAGCATTGGCTGCGTTGCTTCCGATGTCGTCCTCTACCTTTCCCTCATTTTCATCGTTGGTGTCGTTGTCATTCGCTTCGCTATGGCCGTCTTGTTCGCATGGTTCTACTCTTGGAAACTCGGCAATTTCCCTCGGGAGACTTACGAGCAGCGGATGCAACGCTCTGAGGAGATCGAGGCCTGGTCCAATGATATCTACCGCCCTGCACCAAGCGAATACCGACCAAATGTTTTGAAGGGTGGTCTACGCACTGGGAAGAGCAATAAGCGCTCAGTACTCCCCTCTATCTCTCGTTTCACTCCTGTCGAGAATGCTCCGAAAGGTCCCAATCCCCGCCCATCGACGGCCTATGGCTTGCTCGATGTTCCGAACAAGCGTAGCACTGCATACTTGACCCCTAGAGTTCCTGGCAAGGGATCACCCCCTGACTCGCCTGGTTACCGTTTCTCGAGGAGCACGGCGTCGGTTGCTGAATCATCGATGCGTGGATTTTCGGCTCGCTCGTCATTCGTGGATACGCCATGCCCCTTCCCGCTTCACGGCGTCGTTCCCCAGCCTCCTCCCGACTACGAACCATTCAACTTCCCCCTCGTCCACACCATCTGTCTCGTCACCGCGTACTCCGAGTCTGTGGAAGGTCTACGGACGACCATCGATTCACTCGCTACCACAGATTACCCCAACAGCCACAAACTCATCTTGGTCATCGCCGACGGTATGGTCAAGGGTGCAGGAAATACACTCTCAACGCCCGACATTTGTTTGTCTATGATGAAGGAATTCGTCGTTCCGCCTGAAGAAGTTCAGTCACATTCCTATGTCGCTATCGCCGACGGTCATAAGCGGCACAATATGGCCAAGGTCTACGCTGGTTTCTATGATTATGATGATGCCACGGTCGAACGTACAAAGCAACAACGCGTTCCGATGATCCTTGTCGCCAAAGTCGGCAACCCACTTGAGGCCAACGATGCAAAACCTGGAAACCGTGGCAAACGTGATTCTCAAATCGTTCTGATGGCATTCCTTCAAAAAGTCATGTTCGACGAACGTATGACGACATTCGAGTATGAGTTCTTCAACTCGATGTGGAGGGCAACAGGCGTCAGTCCGGATCGGTATGAGCTAGTGCTTTGTGTGGATGCCGATACGAAGGTGTTCCCCGACTCGTTGACTCGCATGGTTTCGTGTATGGTTGTGGATGTTGAGATTATGGGGCTTTGCGGCGAGACGAAGATTGCGAACAAGACCGATAACTTCGTTACCATGATGCAGGGTGAGTAGATGTTGCATCCACCTACGCGCTTACTAATATCGTATTTCAGTCTTTGAGTATTACATTTCGCACCATTTAACCAAGGCGTTCGAAGCTATGTTCGGCGGTGTCACTTGTTTACCGGGCTGTTTCAGCATGTACAGGGTCAAGGCTCCCAAAGGCGACACTGGCTATTGGGTCCCTGTCTTGGCGAACCCAGACATCGTGGAGCACTATTCAGAAAACGTTGTCGACACGCTTCACAAGAAGAATCTGCTCCTCCTTGGTGAAGATCGGTATCTTACTACCCTATTGCTCAAGACCTTCCCTCGACGAAAGAACATGTTCTGCCCGCAAGCGGTCTGCAAGACCATCGTTCCCGATTCCTTCCGCGTTCTCTTGTCGCAGCGTCGCCGTTGGATCAACTCGACCGTTCACAACCTGTTCGAGCTTGTCCTTGTCCGTGATCTCTGTGGTACTTTTTGCTTCTCGATGCAGTTTGTCGTTGGAATGGAGTTGATGGGTACACTGGTTTTACCGGCTGCTATCAGTTTCACGCTCTACCTTATCATCGTCTCTATCATCCCCGGCGGAGCCGACACAACCATTCCACTCATCCTGTTGGCATTCGTCCTCGGTCTTCCTGGTCTTCTAATCGTCGTCACGTCACGCAAGGTTGCTTACCTCGGGTGGATGGTCGTTTATCTCCTCTCCCTTCCGGTATGGAACGGTCTTCTCCCTGCCTATGCGTTCTGGCACTTCGACGACTTCTCCTGGGGTCAAACACGTCGGGTTACTGGCGACAAGGGTGGCGATCACGGCGATAAGGAGGGTGAATTCGATTCCTCCCATATCGTCATGAAGCGATGGGCGGAATTTGAGCGGGAACGTCGTTGGAAGAGTGGAGTGCAGTCGCGTGACTCGACGCTCGAAAAGAGGTGAGTGCATGTCCGTTGGATCGGGCAACCAGCTGATCACTGTGTGAATAGTAATAGATATTCGATGGCTTCGACATCTGACATCAACCATCCACCTTCAAACGGGGGTCCTGATTCGTCCACTTCGGAGTCTTCACCCTCAATGCCTTATATTGCAAGGCAACGGCACGACAGCAATGGCCCATTGGTGTTCCCCGCTCCGTTGCCTACCAGCAGGACACTCGCGTCCGCTGCCTCTGCATCATCGGTCGGTATTTCCCGCTCGAGCGAAGACGTGACGTACGCTTCCGACATGGGCTCGATTTCCAACCAGCGCTTGATTACCACCCCTCAAGATCAGTACAACGACGTCTACTCTGAAACACATGTACCGCGCTATCCCCAGTTTGACGCCCAAGTTGCCCGTGCAGCTGGAACCAACGGCGGCGTCCTTCGCAATGCTACCATTTCAAGCCAATACCCAGGCGAGACACAAAATCCGTTCCGGGTTTCTGAGGCGCAAGCGGTTGCCTATGATGATCAATATGGTGGATATAGCACGGAACCGGAAGAGTTGCCACCGCATATATCTAATCAACGGCAATCCCGTGGGGTGAGCTTGTCGGATAATGGCCCGGTACCTGGTCCGGATGGTGTGCGGAGAGTTGCGAGACCAACAGCAAGACGACCAACGTCACAAGCGCCTCAGAACCGGTATTCACGCGCGTCGACGGGGTTCAACCTACCGCCTGGTGCAGCAGCGCCACAACCAGGAGCAGGGTACGGGACTGGGTACTAACCTGAACCGTTGATAGATCGATCCCGGTTGGACGCCTGCGCCTGCACCTGCTGTCTCTCTGTCTGGTGTTATCCGAT
>JBBPQV010000562.1:0-18503 GCA_038092675.1 Boletus rufocinnamomeus
TCTCGTTTCTTATCCCAAACGATCGTCCCGATAGACACCCGATTCGGTCAGCCTTGCGAGTCTCGTTCCCCAATTGAAGCTGGGTGCACATATGTGGCTGGCGCTGCACGCGTATCGTCGGTCGCCTGCGGGGGCGGAGATGATGAACGCTGTCGCGACGCACGTCGAAGCAGCCTACATTGTCCTCAACGATCTGTTGCCTGGAAAAGCGGTCACGGATGCCAGTCCAAAGAGGAAACCGGTCGCCATAGGTTTCGGGACGAAGGCAGCAAAGTCGACTAATACGACATCGAAAAAGGGTCGTTCGGGTGTTGATGTCGTCTCCAAGAATTCCAAGAAGGCGGCGGTTGGTGCAGCCAAGTCGCACCCTCGCAAAGGTGATCGATCTATTCGGACGTTTGGGTCTTGACTAACGTTACTCAAGTAGCCCTTCGGATGGTCTCACTGAACACGGGAGGACCTACGCCTTGTAACGCCCCCGTAGCCAAGAAAACGGCTACGGTGTTTGATCTCCAACCTGTTCTGGGATTGATCCGTAAGCGTCCATTCCTTATGGTCGATCCTCGACTGATTGCGGTGCCATAGAAATGAACGTCCATTTACTTGGATTGCTGGGTCTTATCGTACTCAAGGTGAAACTGCTCGAGATACTCAAGCGGGTTTGTGAACACCAAGTACCTGTTCCGGCGGAAGGTAGTCGATACGTTTATTCCACTGCATTCTACTGAGCTCACCGCCCACATCGCTCGCAGCCTATTCTGTGATTTGCGTCGATCTGGCGCACGAATACATTAAACTCGGTAAATCGAAACGCGCGAGCGCCTTGTTCAACAGGTGCACCAACGTACTGAAGGCGGGCGAGGTACCTGATGAGGTACGCTTGCAGTATTTACTGGGGCACGCGGAGGTGCTTGCGCTCGGGGACAATGTTCCAGCAAGGTATGTACGTATGCTACGTTGAAAGGCGTCGTCTTGACAAGGCTGGGCGCAGTGCGAGTTCTTATCGTGACGCTCAGTGTCTAGAGGCTGCTGTAGCCGTCGAGGAGAAGACGATGCCGACGGCGAAGCGTATCCGAGTGCGCGTGGAACGACTGGAGCGGGCGGCATTGGCGTGTCGTGTCTTTGCTGCCGTTCAATACTCCAAGGTAATAAGTTTTGTAAGGTGACTGTTCTATGTCGCTGACGACTCACTGCAGGACAACGTTGTGGGTGCATTGTGTAACATGCTACAATCCTTGCGGCTATGGAACCGTGCCATCGATGCACTATCGCGTCTCGCTCCGTCCACGAACGTAGCGTCAAGATCGACGGAAGAGAATTCGAACCCATTCGAGGTCTCTAGCGATGCCAACCAGGACCAGCCACCGTCGACGGCGTCCTCGCGCTCGAAACCGACGCCCACTGACGCCCTTTCGTGGCGACTCCTATCGCACCTCGTGTCGACGCTCTTTTCGCTCGCACACGCGTACCATGTACGTGGCTCGCCGCGCGAGGCGCTCTATTTCATCCAGCAGGTGTTGGATCTCGCGGAAAGCACGCGTGCGCCGGCTGTCGTCGCGCGTGCATGTATCCTGCGCGGGGAGGTCCTGTTGGGACAGGGTGCGCTGAGAGAAGGGCGAGAGGCGCTCGAGAGGGCTGCATGTCTCCTAGGTGGCGTGTTGGGGATCGATGCGGCGGATGTGCAGAGGCTCCAGGGAGACTATGGGGTGGTGTGTGAGAAGGAGGGGATGGGCGCAGAGGAGCGGGACCGACGAGGGGATCCGAGGGAACATTATGAGCGGGCGTGGAGGATGTTGGATGAACTGGAGCGGAGGATCGTTTCCTTTGATGGCGGGTGCGTGTCTGATCATCGCCTTGTCACCGTTTTCGTGTCGGATTGGGCTGATGCACTATGGGTTGGGATGAATAGGCGACGCAAATCGAGTCTCGAGCCATTGCCGATGGCCGTGGTGGTACATGGTGGGCAGGGTATGGTCGTGCCCAGGCTCTTGTCTGCCATTCTTCGTCGACACAGTAAGTCGCGTGTTCGTGCTCTGATCGTCTTGCTTTCCGACTCACGTTCGGTAGTCTGGTTGCTAAGAAGCGATGGCGACGATGTCTTCAAGGATTTGGTTGAACGATTGGTGACATTGCCGCCATCTGCTGAGATCAAGGTGCGTGTGTACTGTGGACGATCTACCAAGGCGTTGACCCATGCTGAAATAGGGAGAGGAGCATGCGATCATGGGAAAGTTGACGCTTCATAGTGTTTATGAGCGATTCCGCTCGGATATGTTTTTGAGCTCGCTCACCGAGTCCAGTGCGCCTTATTCCATGTCTGTCGTGTCGAAGTTGACGTTTTGGATACAGCGATTGCGCTGCCGATGGGTATGTCGGGGAACAAGGAACCCTTGCTTGTGCCTGCGATCCAGGATATTTTGAGTGCGCTCAACGATGCCGAAAAGCTGTTCTGGGCCGATCTTGCATTGACGTCGCGAAGAGGCGCGGTACCACATGTACGTGAAGCGTCGATGTCGCTCGCGATGATCAGAGCACTGCAGTCGTCGCTAGGCAAAGCGAGCGCGGATGCACCGCTTTTGGCGGCCCGTCTGTTGGGTACGTGGGCTGTGCTTCTTGTTTCTTGCTTTGTGTGTTTTGACCCATAATTCGGATTTTTCGGGTCGTGTTGCGCAGATGCATCGTCGGCGATCACGCTTCATCGGGAGATGTTGGAAGCGATTCCGCACAAGTTCGCAGATGTGAACGCGGATGACTTACAGTGGCCACTCATGACGACGGATGGATCCCCTCTCGCTGTTGACTTGCGACGACGCAACCCATCTGGAGCCTCTATTCCTTCGTCGATTGATAGCGACGAGGATGACGCACAAAGGTCATACTGGACTGCGCTCGAGAAAAAGTACACCTCGTTGGTCCTCTCCCCGTCTTCGTTGGTGGCAACGACGCCCAAGCTTCCGCATAATTGGACGGTGATCCATATCACGCTGACGCCGGATAAATCGAGTATGTTTATCAGTCGTCTGCATCCGGCCTCTTCGCAGCCCGTCCTATTTTGTGTTCCCCTTCGCGGAAGACGAGATACAGACGATGATGACGAGTTGCGGCTGATGCTGGAGGATGCGTTAAACGAGCTCCGAGAGATCGTGCGATTGAGTGACGAGGGGACGCGTCGAGCGGCGCATGTTAAAAGTGATGATCTTGAGGCAAGAGCGGGGTGGTGGGCTGAACGTGCTGCGCTCGATAAGCGGTTACAAGCGCTCTTGGAGAATATCGAATTTTGTTGGTTTGGGGCGTTCAAGGTACGTGGTCTTTCTTTTCTGTGAGATCGTCCTGGTATTGATGGCCGTGTTGTGTTAGACTATTTTGAGTCCACCAACGACGCTGTCGAATGAGCTGATCGGAGACTTGCGGACGCGTCTGGAAAGGCTGTTTAAACGGAGTCTTTCGCCTCAGGGCAAGAAGAAGATGAAGCTTCGATTGGACGATGCGCTCCTAGGGTGTTTTTCTTCCCTGTCGCCGAAATGCCGAGATGAAGAGCTCGAGGATCTGGTATATTTCATCCTCGACCTGTACCAGTTGCACGGGGTGCCTATCGCCATTTCCGAGTTGGATATGGATCAGGTGACGATGGATCTACGTGCCGCACTCGAGGAACACATGACGGCGCGGAAAAAAGCCAAGGTGATGCCTGTCGAGGACAGTCATACGTTTTTGGTGCTGGACCGGAGCTTGCAGAGTATTCCGTGGGAGAGTCTGCCTGTGCTGCGTGGACAGAGCGTCAGTCGGATTCCGAGTTTAGAGTTTTTGCTCGATAGGCTGCGTCTGGCGGAGATGCAGAGACAGGGCGCCAGGCAGGAGGAAGATGCCCTGATCGATCGGATACATGTGGATGCACGGAAGACGTACTATGTCCTCAACCCAAGTGGCGATCTCAAAGGGACGGAGGGGCGGTTTTCCTCATGGCTCAAAGGGATGCATGGCGTGGGATGGGAAGGTATAATTGGACGTGTCCCAAGCGAGCAGGAGTTTCTGAACGCACTATCGCGAAAAGACCTTGTCATGTACGTGCCTCCAACGTTTCTTTCCCTGACGTGATTCTGATTGATCCGACGTTCGGACGCTCAGCTATTTCGGGCATGGGGGGGCCGAGCAATATGCCCGGTCACACAAAATCAGGCATTTGCCGCGGTGCGCGGCGACCATGCTGTGGGGGTGTTCATCAGGCGCACTACGGGAGATGGGCGAGTTTGATAGAGTGGGAACGCCGTATAATTACATGGTTGCTGGATGGTGAGTGGCTTGACACATTGACGGATGATAGACTGATGGTAGTCTATTTGAATTGACAGTCCGACGCTGGTGGCGAATTTATGGGATGTGACGGACCGGGACATTGACAAGTTTACGCAAGGGGTGTTTGATCACCTGCATCTTGTCAATGGGCCTGAGGCGATGCGAGCGCGTGATGGGACATCGGTGGTGGCTGCTGTTGCGCGATCACGGGAGGTGTGCAAGCTCAAATATCTGACTGGCGCAGCGCCAGTGGTGTATGGGATACCGTTTTATTTGTGATAGTGCTGTCGTATGTTTTCAGGCTTGGGAGGTGGTGAGAAAAAATAACAGCCCCCTTAAACGAGACACAGCCACCCGGGATGGTCGTTCTGGACTGCCGCCTGTCATTGTCGACCGCTCTGCTCCCTTCCAAAGTCTGACCGTCCATCTCGTCCTTTTGCTTTTTCTTTCTCGACGGGTTCATTGGCGTAGTCGTATTTAGTTCTTTTTTTATTACGATGGCGGGGACGACGCTGTTGAATTTGCCACCTCCACTGATAACGACGTCGCCGCTCTCATCCTCGCCAATTTCCCCACTTCAGGACAATTCGGGGTCGCAGAGACAGAGTATCGCCTCTACATCAGGCACATCCTTCTTCACCGCCCGAATGTCCCCTCTCACCCCCAACACCCCCGCCTCCTTTGACACACCCACCTCCAGACCGTCCTCAACCCAGACCGCACTGGCGGCCGATTCGGAGTCGGCAACACCCCGACAAATGTTTAGTAAACAAACGACCCAATCCCAGGAGCTCCATCTCCTCAAAATCACAGGTGACACCCTCGGTCTCGATTCAAATCCAGTTTCAACCAATTCGGTCTTGCACGCCGTCAACAGAGCCACCGTCATGCATGTCGTCTCCAGCGACGTCGGCGTTTGCGCCAATACGCGCCCGCATGTCTTTCTTCCGTCGGTGAACCCCGTCGGTCCCCCGCCACCGTCTCCACCAGCGAGCATTAAACACGGTGAGGAGTCGAACGTCTCTCGACCAGACGCGATGCGCGCTCCTTCTCGGCCTTTGAAATCTGAATCAGACTCGCGCTCTGTCGTCTTTGAAGACCCCGTCGTCGAGCGGGCGCGCAGTCCACCATCGACGTTGCGAGACCGGACTGGGTCAGGGGACTCGCGCGAGACCCAGCGGGGGCTCCCGCGTTCCCCACCCTCTGCGTTCGCTAAACCATCCCCGTCCTCTTACCACAATCTCCTTCATCGGGCATCGACAGACACGAGGCTGTCCACGCTGAGCTCGCGCACCGGCACCTCGTCCACACGTGTACCCCACACATTGGCGGCGTCGGATGAGATATCGGAGGTGCTGGTCATGTCGGAGGCCTCGGGCTCTGGGTCTCTCTCTAGTTCGGTGTCGCCCCCGCCACCAAGATATTTGCGTGGGCATTCGTCGTCGTTGTCGCAGTCACAGTCTCCCGATGGGTATCTTCAGCCACCGGCGAGTGGGAGCGGACCACATCCTACGAGACGGAACACGACTGGGGGGCATATTCGCCCTGTGCAGTCAGCACCACAACCGGGGTATGGATACGACATCAACACTGACATCGAGGACGACATTCAGTTGCAAGCGGAGCAGATCAGGAGGGAGAGGAAGCGAGCCAAGGCACAAAAAGATGCAGAAGAAGCGCTGACGCGCACGTCCCCTAGACAAAGGGGGTCTATAGGGAAGGAAGAAGAGAACAAGGTGCTCGTTGGCAATTTGATTGGGGAAGACCACGTCAACTACGTGCTCATGTACAACATGCTCACGGGGATCCGCATTGCTGTGAGTGCTACACTGGTTTGCATAGTTTTGGAAGGATTCGGCTTATCGGCTTTTCTTTTTGCCAGGTTTCGCGGTGCCAAGCAAAGATTAAACGACCACTTACTGACGCAGACTTCACTGCACGACATAAGTATTCCTTTGACATGTATGCGTTCACTCGATGCGTCGTCCGCGTGATTCGCTTATGTTCTCGACAGCATCGGAAATGAACTAACGCCCTCCGCGAAGTACGATTTCAAGTTTAAAGATTACGCGCCGTGGGTGTTTCGGGAGCTGCGAGAGAATTATTTCCAGCTTGATCCTGCCGATTACCTGCTCTCACTGACGGCGAAATACATCCTCTCTGAGTTGGGGTCGCCGGGCAAGTCAGGCTCGTTTTTCTATTTCTCTCGCGACTACCGGTTCATCATCAAGACCATTCACCATTCGGAGCACAAGTTTTTGCTCTCGATACTCAAGAAATACTATGCGCACGTGAAGAGCAATCCGCACACGTTGTTGTCCCGGTTTTACGGCCTACACCGTGTCAAGCTCCCAAGGGGCCGAAAGATTCACTTTGTCATCATGAACAATCTGTTCCCGCCACACAAGGATATCCACGAGACGTACGATCTCAAGGGCAGTACCGTAGGGAGAGAGTACTCGGAAGAAAAGGCGAAAAAGAACCCTCGTGCGGTGATGAAAGACCTCAACTGGATCAATCGCGGAAAGATGCTCGAGCTTGGACCGGAGAAGCGCGCGCTGTTGACGGAGCAACTGCGTCGTGACTCGGAATTCTTGAAGACGGTGCATGTGATGGATTACAGTCTGCTCGTTGGCATACACCTCGCCCAGCGGGGGAACAGGGACAACTTGCGCAGCAATACGCTCAAAGTCTTTTCGGTAACTGGAAGTGGTGTTCTGTCGCGCTACTATGCTGATAACGTTTCGACAGCCCTCCGTACCCGCCATTCGTCGCAAAAACGCCCAACACAAGGGTGCACGATCGCCCGAAGCCATAGCCATGAAGCGCGCGATGCACAAATCTGACCCGAAGCGTCTTGGATCGGATACACTCGACTTGCCTGAAGAAGATACAGGTGACCGACAATATTTCATCTTTTACCAAGACGAAGGTGGCCTCCAAGCGACCAACGAAAGAAACAAATCGATGGACACGCTCTACTATCTCGGTATTATTGACATTCTGACGCCGTACTCGACCGTCAAACAATTGGAGCACTTTTGGAAAGGGTTAAAAGCGGATCGCGTGAGTGGGCTCTCCTTTGACGCATGAGAGGGTGACCATGTATGCGTATTTTTTTCAGCATAAAATCAGTCCGGTACCGCCAAACGAATACGCCGACCGCTTCTTTTCATTCATGAAGGCCATCATGCGGGGAGGCGGTGGTGGCAGTCGGTTCAAGGCAGAATGAACGTGAACAATGTGTTTCATTTCACTTCTCCATCTTTTCTGGGAGTTTCGAGGGGACACGCCTTGTACTTGTCACTCTTTCACTCTTCTCTTTTCCGGGTCCTACTGCTTCATCTCGCGGAGGGGTGGACAAAGAAGAAGAAGGTCTCGTTTCTTATTCCAGTGGACAAGGTGGCCATTTCCTGTGTAACTCGTTCACAAAGCCAAACGTATACCACACTCCTAATCTAATGCTCGGTTTTTCTTTATCTCTCTCCCCTTTTTGTTATTTTTCTTTCTTTTTCTTGGTGTCTCCCATATTCACTTATCTCAACTGTCTCTATATCTCTATCACTATCGTTATCTAGAGGTGCGCACACTCTGGCAACGCTGACCCGACACGCTCCTTGTCTTTTCTTTTTATTATTATATTTCTCTTCAATCATTCGATGGACGCTCTCACTCTCGACACTCATTGCACTTTTCCTGTCTCACTCACATCATGCTTTCTTCTTTTCTCTTGTCCTGTCATCCCTCTCCTTTCGTTTCCAACCCTTTTGGACGCTGTCTATTCTAGCATCTGTAGGTGTTTACCGCACGCATTAGATTACACGAGTCTAGGGCATAACAAGGATCGAACCATTACACGTTGTTTGCTACATACGCATTGCAGAAGAAAAAAGTGTCGTCTGAGTGGGAGGGGAGGGTGTGTGTATGGAATGGCCTCCGTCCCCGGCTTTACACGTACATGTCCTCGTCGTCATCGCGCGTTCGAGCGCGTCGTTTGGGCCGAGCAGGGGGTTCGGCCGTGGCTGTATTTTCATCTTCAGCTTCGCGTTCCTGAACTGGAGCTTTCTTGCGCGCCGCTGTGAATGGAGCGTGAGTCGATCACAAGCGCAAGGGGAGAGGGAAGCACTCACATCGCCGCGTCGCCTTCTTCTTGGCAGCCGCCTTCTTCCCTTCGACGCGTTTCTCAAACGCCTGGTCTTCCTCGCCTTGACGTTTATGTTCCTCGAGAATCTAGCCCAATCAACCATGTGAGCCAAAACCGACCGAGTGACGCCCGCGAAGCGACAACAACAAAAAACCCACCGACTCAAACTCGTTCAACTCCGTATCCGGCTTATTCGCCGACTTGTTCGACCGCGCCTTGGTCAAAATCTCTGCAAAGTAGCCAAACACGTCCTCGTCGTGCAACTTGTCCCGATAAAACGGCAATCCCTCGATCAGTTTCTTGACGGAGCGTTCAGACTTGTACGGGAGCAACGCGAGGCAAAAGGCAATGTCGCGCCACTGGCGGGGCTCTTCGGACAGTCGGAAACGTTGACAGAGTTTGTCAACGATGTTTTCGGCTTGTTTTTCCTGGGGTGGGATTGGGGGCGGATGAGTGGGTGGCGTTGCGGTTGGGGGAAAACGGGATGGGGGTGGCTTACTTTTTCGATAAAGGTGAAAATGTAGCGCATCGTGCTCTGGAACGCCTTTTCATCGACGGCATGTTCCCCAGACGACAGATGACTGATGACTGACGCGTTCCATGAGCCAAAGACGAATCCGAATCAGAGCAAACAATCCCCCCTTACCATCCGGCAAGTTATTGTAGATTGCATTGTCTTTCGTCGACAGTTCCGTAAAGAACAACTTTGCCAAATCTGACACCCGCGGTTCCTCGTCTTCCAAACACTTGGCCATCTCGCCCAATTGACCCTTGACCTTGATCATCCCGTTGAGGATGAGATGCGTGAGCACCATGAGCGTGTTTTTCTTGACGACCAGGTCTTGATCCGTGAGGCCCTTGTAGAGCTCATTGCTGTTTTCGTCGATGATGCTACTAAAGGAGACAGCGACGTCGCCGAGCGCAATGACGATGTTGCTACGGATGCTCGGGTCTTTGGAGGTCTCGAGGATCTTGAACAGCAGATGATGATGCTGGTCACAGAATTGTGAGCTGACGCAGAGGAATTTCGCAAACGACAATGTCGCGGTCGCGCGGAGGGTCTGGTTCTAGCAATCTGCCGTGAGTAGTCACCAACAAAAACCGTAGAGTCCAACTTACTTTGAATTTGTGAGGGCTCCCACAGACATGGACGAGTAGTGGTCCATAGAGCGCCAACAGGGAGTGTGGCCCGTACAAGAGCTCCGTTTCCCGCACGGCAGCGATTCGTTCACCAATTTCATCTTCGACATTACCAGCGACCTGATCAAGTTCCTCGACTTCTTTTGATGCCTTGTTCGCCGAATTCGTTCCCGCCGCGAGCTTCTCCGCTAAAAAAACACATCAGCATTCCTCCTCAAAGAACCATCACGGACGAACCCAGCTCTTTCTCGTCCTTTTGGCGCTTCCATTCTCGCTCGACGAGTTCAAGAAAGACAATATGCTTGATCGCGACATGTCCCACGACGAATAAAAGCTGGCTGAGATGGAACACATCACCGACGTCTTTCTCCCCCGACGCCTGACTTGCTCCTTGTGTGGATGAGATACCCTGCGACACAGGGGCGTGTGATGCAAAACCTGCCGACGCCGGAGGCTCCGCGTCCTCATTCATCGCATCCGGATCTCGCTCTTCGTCCACTGGCGTGTCTGATGCTGGTGGTTGCGGCTTTCGCGTAAACGCGCGGCGGGTAAGGTTCTTGATGATCTTATTACACAACTCGTCAGGGTGATCGCCGAGAGCGTAGATCGTGTTGATGGCTTGCTCAGCCATCCCGAACCATTCTTTGGAACGACAGGGATGTTCAATGGCATCCTGCAGTTTTTTGAAAACAGGATTTTCCATTTCCATGCGGAGAGTCTTGTTGAGAAGGGAGCCTGTCCATCACGCTATCGGCACGAGACACAGGAAATTAGTGGGCGAGCTTACCTTTGACCTTTTTCGCGCTGCCATTTAGCCGTTGAAGAGCGACGCATGTATATCGGGCGAGCGTAAGATCAGCCTGAGAAGTAACATGGTCAATTCACAACATCAAGTGATAACCAGACGATGCTACCTTCCCCAGAGGGCCCAATCCCACTCTGAGTAAAACATCAACCTTTTCCGATACGACGCTACGTTTTGCCAGTGCAAACATGCCGAGGATGATGATCGCGCCTCGACGTTGACATGCAGGAAGAGATTTCGGAGAACCTAACAAAAAGAAAACGTTTTGGGACCTTTTGCATTGCAACACCTGGAGCAGGCTTACTGTAGACCTGCCATAGCTTGTTGATAATATCGTAATGGACGAGTTCTTCTTCCATCATCGTCTTCATCATTTCCTCCAGACTGGTCAACTCTGCTAGCGTTGAGTCGTAGGTCAACCTGGTGGAATCAGTCAGACGATGCGGAAAACGGATTTTTAATACCAACTCGATCATGTTCTTTGAGATCCGGTTCACTTGTTGCTTCGGCTCCATGTCGGGCAAGGGATCAAAGTACAAGCTGCGGTAGCACTCCAAGAGACGGGAGCGCACGCCCTTGAGCTCTTTCCCATCCTCTGAAGTCTGGCTGTTGTCTTTCGACCATATCAAATGAAGCATGCGTTTGATCCCGAGCTGAAACGACTGTGAGTCAAAGGTATCGCACGGAGAATGCGGAGATTACCTCTGATGTTTGGAATTCGTACTCGCTGGCTACCCGGAAAAAGTCCATCGCCTCCAAAACCTCTGCTTTGTTGGTACTGCCAAGTAGCTGGATTACAGATTCCATACAACTTTCGATCGTTTTGATGAAGCTAAGTGCTTCCGAGTAGTATTTCTTCCGTAGTCTGAGATGGAGGCCCTCGTTGGACTCCAACGCGGCGAGAGCCTCTTGTTCCGATGTCATCGCAGCAAGGTTTACCGTTGAATTGCGCGCTTTCTTCTTTCCTTTCTGTTTCTTCCGTCGGGGCTGTTCCTCGTCCTCGTCCATTATGCTGTCTAAGTCTGTATCCCTTGGCTCATCGACGTCCATCTCGTCGTCATTTTCTACCTTTGGTCTGATAGAAAACGTCAGAAACAGGACAAATAACCGAGTCTGACACACTTTTTCCTCTTTTTGCGAGCTTTAGGGGTGTTCTCGGCATCATCTGTTTGCATCTCATCATCCTCACCGTCGGTATCCCCGTCTCCACCCTCTTCGTCTTCGTCTTCCTCGTCTTCTTCTCCTTCTTGCTCAGTTTCTTCCCCGGCCTCATCTCGTTCGACAGCTTTCCCGACAGCATGTTCTAATTTGTCAAGTTTAGTCGCCACCTCCTGATAATAGTCCTGCCATTTCTCGAGGTTCAGAGGACCACCATGCATGAGCCCCCACGGATGGGTCAACACCAGCTTGGTCAATAACGCCACCGCCGACTTGCGCACCATCGACGCCTTGTCTTCTAACATTGCCACTGCATGCCTCGTGATCTTGAGTCGCTGCTTCGGAAATGGGACACGGAGGTCACATAGCTTCGAGAGCGTGGCGAGGACTTTGGAGCGGACATACGAGGACAGGTCGAGCGTGCGGGAGATGAGGAGATCGAAGAGCCCGCTGAGTTGTTTGTGGGTTTGCGTCGAATCGTTGGCCATGTCTTCTGAACTAGAGAGTTCGCGAATGAGTGAGCCGATGACTTCAACGAGGGCCATGCGCATTGGGTACGACTAAGTGGATATCCATCAACGGAACTGATTCGGAGAGGCAGGCACATACCTCGGAATCAAGATGTTGGAGAAGAAGACTGATTTGCTTGAGTACTGACCGCGGAGACTCCTCGCTGAACCTGACAAGGAAACGTGAAAAGGCTCTAGGACCCTTTGTGTCTTGTGCGCTGAACGTCATGCCAGCGATCTCGCGCAGAACCTCATCTCCAAGTTGGGCGTGATCAAAGTCTTTAGCGAGGTAGGACAGGAGCTCTGCCATTGGTTCGGAGAGATGTTCGTAATATTGTAGCGATTGCATGATGCTGATCTGCGCGGCAACAGCATGGCCGTGGTGCTTGACGGCGATACAGATGACTTTGTAGACATTCATCTTGATGGTGTTGTCCTTCATGTATTGTTCGCTCTCTGCGATGTGATACGCGGGTCGAGTGAGGCAGCTGGCTCGAGGTCAGTAATTCGATGTTACGGGCGGAGTACAAAGAACATACGTTATGAATGCGTCCCTCTCTGGACTCGTCATCCAGATACGATGAGTTTTGAGCTTCATTGCCTTGGAGAACAGATCGAGCGTTCCCGGTATCTGGTCAATCCAACTCCAACCTTCCGCGGTCCTTGCTGCAGCGCGCGAATTCCCTGATCTGCCACCTCTGCCACGACGAGCTCGCGGTTGCGGCTGCGGGGCATCCTCCTCGCCCCTCGATTTGACCTTTTCCGCGGCCGAGACGAACCAGTGAAGGAGAAAGGCGTACATCTCCAGTGGTACCTTGTGCGCCATGACGACCTGTTGGTCCTCATCTCTGGAATCCCTAATCGCCGCGTCTATCTGCGCGCTGAAGCCGGACGCGATCGAATCGAGAAGTTTGCGCATGAGCGCGCCGGGGACTGCGTCTGCGTGTTTGAGTAGGCTACGAAAGATGTCGAATATCTCCGGGTCGGAGATGGCTTCCGAGTTGCGTGCGGTTCTGTCGACGGCATCTGTGAGAGAGGGTGGTCAGAGGCGACTTGGACATGTGCGGATTGAGCATCGACGTACGTTGTAGTAAGGGGCCGGCTTCAGTATCGTGTATGTCATGTTCGTTGGGTATCTCGTACGAAGAAATGTTCTGGAGCGACTGGAGCTCGTCTTGCAGCTCGAACTCGTCGTTCATGCTGATTGAGCTCGCTGTTGTCAATGGCGACGACGAGGTTGAACGCGCTCCGAGTCCGTGTTCTAAGTTCTTTGTGTGACCATCACGTGCACGCGTTCTTCGAATTGTCACGTGATTATTTGCCAAGTCAATGTGCGCATAGGGTTTCTTGAGGACCACCGACATCCACCATGGTAAGTCAACAATCACACTCGGTACTACGATTCAACGACCAGTTTGTAGATCATCCCAGTCAGGTGCTTCACATGCGGAAAAGTCATCGGTGACAAATGGAACGCATACCTAGAATTGCTCGCAAATGACATGAGCGAAGGGTAAGCATTTTCAACTCTACTCCGACCCAATCTTATAACGAACCGCAGAGATGCTCTTGACGAGCTGCAATTGAAGAGATATTGTTGTCGTCGTATGGTGTTGACGCACGTCGATCTGATCGAGAAGCTCCTACATTATAATCGTGCGTCATCACAGAATCGTTTTTCGTCAGGGTTACCAACAGTTTCTTCACAGCGATGGAGCGTGCAAAAGACAAAGTTTATTAGCTGTATTCGCTGTACTCTCACATACGTGTGAATCGACGTTGTACTCCTGGCTGTACAGTGTACTCCGCCATCGAGCAGCCACAGGAACTGCACTTGAGTCGTAACATCCGTCAAAGTACAGATATTGACGCTGGGGTGATATTCTTAAATAACAATGACCTCTGACCTTTACATCATACCTTGATGTATCTAATTCAGTCCACAGTCCAAATTGCAGCCTCAGCACCCCCGTCCTCCCTCAAATTTATGTCTAGGTACGTCACGTTGACTGGCTACTGACTGTCGTGTTCCCCACCCAAATCGCCTCCTCCTGTTCATCGACAATACACCTTCCATACGCGTGCCCATACGCCGCATTACACGTGTCGGACAAATAGCTGGTGACATTCCCCAAATAAATATACGCATACCTGCAAAAGCCGTGAGTGGTCTCGTCACTTCGGTGCACACGAATCTCCCTACGTGACCGTATCTGCCGTCAATTGGACATAGTACTATGGCAACGTCAGTCCTTCCATGCCTACCCACCCCAAAACCAGATGCGTCACGGGTCCAGAGCTCATAGGAGCTATCTCTTGATGCAAAGTCCCCGCGCGGTCCGGAAAAAAAAGAGTTCTCGCTTCTGGATGTATGCTGTCTCATCTTACTTGGGACACGCTATTTTGGTTCTTGGCCTCATGGCCAACGAGCGTGCTCAGATCTGAACTGGCAGCACTCGCCCTACACAGTTGTCAGTGGCACTTGGCTTACTTATCTCGTGGAACCCAACAGAATGCGCTTACAGTAACAGCCTCCGCTGCATTGGCCAAGCACTAGAGCGTAACTTCAAGGTAAAATCCGGTACTACAAACACACATTAAATTCTGTGGTCGCGTCAACCGATCTGCCCCCCAAGAATTCCACCTCAGTTGGCCTTTTCACCATCACCCAGCGTCATGTCGTCAAAGTCCTCCAACAACTCCTCCAATTGAACATCAGGGAAATCCCCTTCCCCCTCCGCGCCCTCCCCATCTCCATCCACTCCTGCACCCGCACCATCGCCTGGCTCAGGACCAACCTCATCCACGTCCATCCCGTATTGCCCTCCTTTCTTCCTCCCCGCACTCGCATCGTGCATCTTTACGTCCTTGGCCTTGTACAGGTTCACGTTCGCCCTCAACTCAGGATCCTCCTCCAACTCCCTCAAGAATGACTCATAATCCTCCTCCACCTTCCTCTGATCGCGTCCACCCATCCTTCCGACCACACCCCTCCCACCACCCGTCTCCCCTTCCTCCCCTTCCTCCTTGGCAATACTCCGCAACTTCCACGCCCGTGTCCGAGTCTTTTTTCGCCGATTCGGATACGCCTTCTTGACGAGAATCACGTCTGGAATGCGATCCGTGGGCAGGGTCGCATAGTCATCCGAGTTGAAATTGGACGCGGTGAGGTAGTAGCCCATCGCGGTGTCCCCCGGTTGAAGGATCCCTCCGAGGTGCGTGCGCGTATGCAATATCTGACTCGTCCCCCCCGCCGATTCATAGTCCAAGAGCATATCCTCGTCACCGCGTCCCCCTGAACTCCGAAACGCACCCGCGAGTGCGACTTGGGCGTCAGCGAGCACCCAACGGCCCCGATGCGTTCCGACGGGTTCGACGTCCAACACCGTGAACTCGACGAGATCGGTGACGCCAGCCAGTGCTGAAAACGGGGTACGCCAGTACACTTGTGCGCTCACGTCGACCGCTTGGAGCGTGTTCACGTCCAGGAGCTGAAACGACGACCCAACACGCGTGCATATCGTCAACGGGGAGATGTTGGAAAGCGAACGCGCTTGCTTGAGGGGAATACAAACGAGGTCGTCTTTGCAAATCGGGGCGATCTCGACCGAGTAGGTGAATTTATAGTTAGCTGTACCCGAGTGGGTGTCGGTCGATAACAATTGTTCGGATCCCTTTGATCTGAGTCAGTCAACTGGTGTTAGTGTCCCCCCCTGTTAGAACATGCCAAAGGCAGGCGACGACTGACCGCACAGGCACGACCCCGGTCAAAAACTCCACCATCCGTATCGCATGACTCCGCTGACTATAAAAGAAATCCAGTCCATCCTTTACCTCCTTGACCCCTACCGTATCCTTTTGCGCACCATGCTTCAAGATGAGCTGTTCAAGGAACAAAAACGTGCGTTTGTGCGCGACCTTCTGACGGAGTTGAACGAGGGCCTTCCATGTGTTTTTCGCAGCGAGTTTGGCGCAGTCGGAACATTGGGTATGTTGAACCAGGTACTCGATCTCAAATATTTGCTCGAGGATGGTGGCGGTGAGTACCTGTGTGTGTTGTGGTGTATTGGGGAACGGTGTGATTCAGAATCGACGTGAGGATGCTATCAGACATGTGCGTGACACACCTCTTTTTGAATCGTGAGCGAGACCCGCAACCGCTTCGAGTGTGGTTCCGTCCAGATGAAATGAGCCTCGGTGAGCCGCACCTTGTTGAGCCCCTTGAGCCGCTTCAGACACAACGCCAGAAGCTCCTGCGATTCCGGTCGTGCGAGCGTCCACGCAGAAGGAGGCGACAAGAACCGTTCGCAGTTTCGGCAGAACGAGACCGACGCTAGGTGTGGGTCATCAGCGATCAAGCTGAGGGAGACGCCAAGACGGGGACTTACATTGTTTTGGGATGCCCTCTGTGATGTCCACGCTGGTGATAATGAGAGGTCATCAACATGCACGACGCCGATCCCTGATCCGTACTGACCTGTTCCGCAGACAAGCTACGCAGAGATTGGCCGAGTTGGGTTCGATCGGTGTCCCTAATCGTTTGGCGTATGAGGATCTCGAGATCTTGGGAATGGGAGTGACTCACCGCAATCAGCGCAAAGGACCCGATGAATGGCAGGCCCAGGGATGAACTCCATCGTGGATATCGTAGTAGTAGGTGATAGTGGCTGATGAGTTTTTCTTATGGGCTTAGTCACTCGGGCGATAAGATAAGATCAAGGTCAAATCAAGACTCTCGAATCGGAACTGCAAGCTCGTGAGTACAAAACGTTAGGTCCACATGAATTTTTAACGACTACAGCGCTGCCTTGCCACATGATTCGAATGGTAACAACAACGCAATGTACCCTACTACAATTACGCCAGCCACAGGACGTGTTCGAGTTGGCGTACAACGCAATGCTGTGTAACGATATTCAAGTTAGCAGTGGAATGCGGGAGAGTAACATAGTCAATCGTAACTATGATCGGATCATAGACTGACGATTTGATGCGGCTGGAACAAGATGTGGGAAGTAGGTCCAATCGCGGACTTTTTCAGTCGTATACTGACACTTCTTAGTATGGTTCTGTGCTCATAATGGAAAAGCAAGATCGATGAGCGCTGCATTGACGATCCGATTTCGTATAACCAGCCCGGCTACGACCAGAGATAAACAAATCAACTCACCCCACAGAATAGTCAGCAGGCTAGTCGTCACGGTGTACGCCAGCCTCCGGTTCGCAAAACAAGGGCACGACATGACTCGCGTCAAGGTGTCACGAGTTTCCCCTCGACAGCAACATCCACCGCCACATCCATTTTGACCTCTTTCTCTGACGGACCCGTTCCAAACTTGTCGGTGCCGTTGAGGTACTCAGTGAGATAGCTCGTCTTGCCATCATAAGCTGTAACTTTGTGGGGGGTTTTGGCCACGGCTTCGTTCCTGCATGACGCATGGGGTGCTTGGGACTTTCGTAGAGACTGAAAATAAAGAATCGAGGGATCAAGAGGAGGCTCACGAGACCGCCCATAGCACAAAGGAAGTAATGCCAACCTTCATAGAAAGGACAAGGGGCCGGGAAGCCTGCACACGAAAAATCTACACCTTGTGGAAAGCATTCTTCTGGAGTATGAACGCTGTCTGTCCTGAGACGCACGCGTATTTTGTGTGCGGTTTGTTGCGAGTGGGTCTAATGCAGATCGTATGCTCGTCGTGAATCGAAGCATGGAGACGAGATACGGTGCTCACTCGGGCTCGTAAACCCAGGGCAAGACTACCTTCGGCAACGAGGAAAGGTTTCGGCGACGTTGACTGCTTGCCAGGTCGTCACCTAGCTGGGATCCGACTAGGAATAAGCGCCAAAGACACGAGGCGCCTGCAACCCATATTAGAATAAGGAAACGTGTCTATGGGGCAACTTTGCGCACCACGAGTGAACCCAAAATACCTCAAAGTTCTTGACTCTTCGAAACCCGCGACTGCGTACCATCGGCAAGGATGTCGTCGACAAAGACCGGTACGTAGTAGTGCTGATGAGGGGCCGAATGCGATACTGACAATCCAGTAAGACCCAACAATAGTACTTGACACTGGTCACGATGATGGGGTGTGGACAGTCACGTTCCACCCTGACGGAACGCACCTTTTGGGAGGGGACAGCGATGGGATTCAACGATGGCAACTTGCAGATGGTCAAGAAGTCGGAAGGCAATCGGGAATGAAGTTGCGCGCCGTTTCCGTGTCGAGGGATGACAAGTGGATCGTGTGCGGGACTATGAAGGGAGCAAGCGTGTGGGATGCAGAGCTGCGTGAAAAGGTCATCGCCGTGGAGGGCGAAAACGGGGTGTATGCGGTGGACGTCTCTCCTGACTCGACCAGATTCGCCACCGGGGCTGAAGACAGCAATGTGAGCATCTGGAACATCACCAGCGGGGAGAGACTCGTTGGCCCGCTCCGACATGACTATTTTG
>JBBPQV010000563.1:0-18489 GCA_038092675.1 Boletus rufocinnamomeus
AACACAGCTCGCTCGCCGGGCCGGAAAGTCCTCTGGGGCTTTCGCCCACACCCTCACTCCTACCATAAAGTACATACTAGTAGTACATAGTATGTGCCTCATCTGCTCCTCCCATGAGGCAGTAGCCACCGTTGCGATCGAACTTCACGGAACCACAAACTGTCGTGATCGAAGGTACGGGACTGGGCATGTCCAAATTTTGTTATCACGCCGAGCCAAATACATGCCACGAATTCTATACCTTGTCAGAAATGCATTTCGACGAATCAAATATTCACAGTAGTTCATATTGGAGGAATGATTCGGGTAAGTATGGGAAGTAGACATAAGCGGAGTGACAGCGATGGCCACGTCATTAGACAGATCGCTTCTTGCCAGCGGCGGTGCCGATGGGAGAGTACTTGGCGGCCTGGACTCTGGAACCTCGCCGTCCCTTCGCAGAAGCATTCCTGCATTGGTCCGGGCGGTGTCGTTCTCGGCTGATTCACCGAAAGAATTGGCCACTAGTACTGTGTTTGACGATTGGGCTGTTTTCATTTAGAGCACCTATATGGGTGAGTATGTCGTCGGTGCCCTCAAAAGTCACAAATGCAGCATCTTCTCTCACTTTCTCACCTTGTCTTGGTCCTAGCCGTTTGAAAATCTAGTCCGAGTTTGAAATTACCGGGTTTGCCCACAAATCTATCCAATATGTCATATTCCTCAACCAAACCCTATCATCGATTCACTCCTCTACAAACATACAAATGCGCATGACAGCCGGGTACGCTCTGTCGACTCGGAGCATATTGTGAGGTGGGCGAATCGCAACCGGCTCTGAAGACGGCCGTGTTTTCCGCGGGGACACGGTTAGTGCGCCTCGGAAAGTTGCCGTCTCACACACGGGCGCGAATGAAGTCTACGCTGTTGTTATATCTCCAGATGCGTTACTATCTCGCTGGTGGTTACCGCGATTATAACATTCGTCTCAGGAGTTTGAGGATCTGATCTTCGAATGATGGCTGGGGCAGGCCTCGGGAGAGTACACTGCTATTACTGCAGTACCGAGGTCTGTACTCTTGTCGGTCATTTGTCACGGACTTTGTCTCATGCGGCAGCATCCGGAATGTGTGCATCCGGATGATCATTGCGATCCGTGACTTGGAGAGTTACTACGGATTTACTTGTCGGCCGAAGCTGTTGACACTGGCAGAGGCTCGGACTTGTTCTGGACAGATTTGTCTAGTTATTTATACTAATAGCTCACTTGACCTGCCTAATGATCACGTCGAGTCATAAGTAAAACTCTCGCGTACACTTGCGAAATCAACCCTTTCCTTGCTTGACCCCATCCAGCGCGATGACAGCCAATGCGCTTTCCAGAGTACTGGCGAGGCTGCAAAACCTCCCGTCGATGTCCCTGCCGACTGATTACCCGAGACCAGTCGGGACGAACAAACTGATCGAAGCTGCCCACACCGCCGATCTTCCAGAGCAGACATCCCTCGCCTTGCTGAAACTCGCTCTCCATTCGGACGACTGCGACGCAGAAGACGACGATGTGCAAAAGACGGACAGCAGTCCTTCCGCGTTCCATCTCCTCCTCGCCGCTTTCACCGTATTGTTGCATCGTTACACCGGTGACACCGACATTGTCATCGGTTCTTCATCCGCTGCTGCCAGTGCACCTCTGGTCCTGCGGTTGGCTGTCGATCCATCTGATGCTTTCTGGTCCATCGTCCGGCGCGTCCAACTTGTGGAGAAGGAGGCTGAGGCTGATGTACTCCCCTACGAAACCATCGTCCAAGCCCTCCGCAAGGACAAGGACGACACGATAGAAAACACTCGTCCACTCTTTCGCGTTCGTTTCTTTGACGAGACTGACCAACCTCGCGAAAACTTTATCCGCTCAACTAGTCTGACATCCGATCTCACCATCTTCGTCACGCGACCCCCCGCGACGACCCGTTCTTCCCTTGCTCCCCGCATAGCACTCCGTATCCTCTACAACTCTCTACTCTTTAGCCCCGTCCGTATTTCTTTCATCGTTGATCAGCTCTCAGTGTTACTGCGAAAAGTCTCTGCAAACCCCGTCGCCCTCGTAGGATCAGTGCCCCTGTTGACTAACGGCCAAAAAGTCCATCTGCCTAGCCCAACTGCAGATCTTCATTGGTGTGATTGGAAAGGGGCGATAACAGATGTTTTCTCGCGCAATGCAATCCGCTGGCCAGACAGGTCATGCGTGATCCAGAGCCTTTCCTCCACAATTCCCGATGGGAGACAAGACGCACGCACCTACACGTACGGTGATATCAGGAAGGCATCGAATATCCTGGCACACCATCTTCTTCAAGGAGGTATCAAACGAGAAGAAGTCGTGATGATCTACGCGTATCGGAGCGTGGAGCTCGTCGTTGCGGTCATGGCAGTCCTCAAATCTGGCGCGACGTTCTCTGTCATTGGTATGTTGCTTTTCGTGTCCCTGACGTCGAGCGCGTAATCCATATGCTGCCTATCAGATCCTGCGTACCCTCCGACGCGGCAACAGATATACTTACAAGTTGCTCAGCCTCGTGGACTCATCGTTCTAGCTGGGGCAGGGAGGATCGGGCCTAGCGTTCGAGAGTTCCTCTCAAACAACCTCAAGATTCGCGTTGAAGTTCCCGCACTCGAGTTTTCGCCCACTGGCGGAATTCTTGGCGGAATTGTCAATGGGATCGACGTGCTCCAATCACGTTACCACCTTTCAGAAACTGATCCGAACGTCATCCTCGGACCCGACAGTATCGGTACTTTGTCCTTCACAAGTGGCAGCACCGGCATCCCGAAAGGAGTTCGGGGACGTCACTACAGTTTGACCCATTTCTTCCCTTGGATGGGTGAGAGATTTTCGCTGGGCGAATCCTCCAAGTTCACCATGCTCAGTGGTATCGCTCATGACCCTATCCAGCGAGATAGTGAGTATCCAATGTTTTGATATCGCTCTGTCTCCTTATCTCCTCTTCAGTCTTCACACCCCTGTTCTTCGGCGCGGAGCTCTACGTTCCTACCGCAGAAGATATCGGCACACCTGGCCGGCTCGCAGAGTGGATGGATGCCAACAAGGTCACTGTTACTCACCTCACCCCCGCAATGGGTCAACTTCTCTCCGCGCAGGCTACTCGACAAATTCCCTCTCTCTGCAGTGCCTTCTTCGTCGGTGACGTTCTCACTAAACGCGATTGTCTTCGGCTCCAGTCCCTTGCTGCAAATGTCCATATCATTAACATGTACGGAACTACCGAAACACAGCGCGCAGTCTCCTATTTTTCTATTCCACCCGTGTCTGTAGATCCGACTTTCCTTGCCACCCAAAAAGACATCATGCCTGCTGGTGAAGGCATGGTCGACGTCCAACTCCTTGTTGTCAATCGGTCCAACAAGACTATTCCGTGCGCGGTCGGCGAAGCCGGGGAGATCTATGTGCGCTCAGGTGGCTTGGCGGAAGGGTATCTCGACTCTGAGGCGTCAACCGAAAAGTTCGTTTCAAATTGGTTTTCCTCGTCGTCACCGCCATGGAAGGACACGATACTGCACCCACTGCAGGGTCTCGCCGGGCCCGAGTCACGGCACTGGAAGGGTATCCGCGATCGGATGTACAGGTCTGGCGATCTCGGGCGTTATCTTCCTGATGGTCGTGTTGAGTGCATAGGACGCGCGGACGATCAAGTCAAGATACGTGGTTTCCGAATCGAGCTCGGCGAGATCGATACCTTGATGAGCCAACACCCACTTGTTCGTGAGAACGTGACGCTCGTACGGAGAGACAAGGACGAAGAAAAGATACTTGTCAGCTACTTCGTGCCGCTAGACGGCGCGCTATTGAATGGTTTCACGAGCGAGCTCAGTGATGGCGAAGAAGCTGACGGCGTCAAGAGCATACCGAAGTTTAGACGGCTCATCAAAGACATTAGAGAGCATCTCAAGAAAAAATTGCCCAGTTATAGCATTCCCACACGTACGTCGATACTCGGTTGAGCCAGTCTTCTGGCTGACTCATCTCACTCAACCAGTATTCGTTCCTCTTCGTCGCATGCCCCTCAATCCCAATGGCAAAATAGATAAACCTGCACTTCCTTTCCCAGATACAGCCCACGCCCATGCCACTCATGCCGAAAACAAAGCTGCCTCCAAGGGCATTGAAAAGAGGGCCATCAGTCCCACAGAAGAAAAATTGTGTTCATTATGGGCAGAGGTGTTGCCCAACCCACCGGAGACAATGCCATTAGACGAGAGCTTCTTCGACCTCGGAGGACACTCGATCCTGGCAACTCGCCTCATCTTCGAGATACGAAAGGTATTCATCGTCGAGGCGCCTTTGGGCCTCATCTTTTCCCAACCAACCATCAGCGGTTTGGCAGCCGCCATCGATACTTTGCGGGATCCAGACTTTGGTATTGCTCCTCAAGACTCAAATACTACTCCGCCTACCCTAGTGCATGCGGTGGGTGACACGCAGAAAAAATCAACGCCTGTCGTTGTCGAATATGGGCAAGATTTCGAGCATCTGGTTCCTCGCCTACGCGATTCCTACCCGCCGTTACCCCCCGACTTTCATACGCGTGCCTTGACCGTATTTCTCACAGGCGCTACTGGGTATCTCGGTGCATTCGTCCTCCGTGATCTGCTCCAGCGTCAACAGAGGGTACAGAAAGTCATCTGTCTCGTTCGTTCTCCCTCAGTTGAAACTGGGCTTGAACGATTGAAGGAAGGATTGACCGACCGTGGTGTCTGGGACGAGGAATGGGTAGTCTCCAGGAGGCTTGAGGTAGTCATCGGGGACCTCGGGCAAGATCGTTTCGGCATGAACGAAAATACTTGGGCTCGGGTCGCAGCTGAAGCTGATGTTGTGTTGCACAACGGTGCTCTGGTCCGTCCTTCTCGGGTTATTGTTTGGCGCTTGAGCTCAAACAAATCTATGGACAGGTGCACTGGGTTTATCCGTACGAGCGACTCCGATCGCCAAACGTGATGGGCACCCTGACAGCCGTCGAACTCGCTTCAACGACAAAGCAGAAGCTTTTTGTTTTCGTTTCCTCAACATCGGCTATCGATACCGAGCACTACGTTCGACTCTCTGATTCGTTGTCGCATATGAGCGAGCGCAGGGGTATACCCGAAGACGATGACCTCGAAGGCGCGAGGAATGGCCTCAAGACCGGTTATGGACAAAGTAAATGGGTGTCTGAAAAGTTATTGTTTGAGGCGGGGAAACGCGGGCTCCAAGGACATGTTGTGCGTCCTGGGTATGTCGTCGGGGATTCAAAAACAGCGGGTACGCATATTTCGCCGCTGGATGATTAATTTTCTGGCTCACTTGCCTGTGCGTGTAGTAACCAATACGGACGATTTCATATGGCGCATGGTCAAAGGGTGTGTGCAACTTGGGCTCGTCCCTGACATCAACAACACTGTCAATATGGTACCCGTCGACCATGTTGCACGATGTACAGCACTCGCCGCCGTTGCCCCACTACCGAACGCCACACAGACAGTACTACATATTGTAGCCAACCCACTACCGACGTTCAACGACCTGCTCTCGTCGCTCGCAGAGTACGGCTTCTCTACGCGACAATGTGAATACCTGGCCTGGAGACGGGAACTGGAAAAGCATGTTATGGAGGTGCAAGACAACGCATTGTTCCCGCTACTCCACTTTGTCCTCGACGACCTTCCAACGAGTACGAAGGCCCCTGAACTAGATGATGCAAACACTGCTGCGTTGCTGATGCAAAGCCACAATCCCACTACGACGTCCTCGGTGTCCGATGAATTGATGGGCCTGTATCTGGCTTGGCTTGTCGGCGCTGCATTCCTACCAGGGCCGGGTTCGCCTAGTGCGCGAAAATGCTTACCTGTGCTTGGGAATGGTACAGTCATCAAAGCTGCGGGGCGAAGTGGTACTTAGGCGCTAGGACGGTCCGGGATCGAATGATCGATCTCCACATTTTTGTAATTTTGTAAGCATGGGGAATTCGAGGCTGTCCAGGACGTAAGCGACGGCAACTGCCCGCTGGCAGCACCGCGATGTCGGAGTCATCCGTCGGAGACCTGAACGTGATCATGCCACTATCTCCAAACCTTAGCCGACCGCCCCGCCAGAGCTTCCCTTTGATTCGTCCGAGTTTGGTATAGTGGCTGAGACGCCCAATCAACATGTGCTTAATTTCCTCTTTTGCTAGCCGCCCCTCCAATCACAGCGTCAACTCCACACAGCATGGTCATGATGGTGCGCCACATCGATTCTACGAGATGAGTCATGGTCGTACCTTACTTTACCCGCTTTCCATTCAAGGTATGTCACGCCATGCCTACAACGCCATCGGGCACTTAATGAGCTGGCTCAACAGTTACTCACCTAACGGCAGCAAACGGGTTGCCATCGGTAGATGCATTCCTATATAAATTAGCTCACACTCGTTTGCGTTTTGAACTCTTGCTTTCTCTCCACCGCCCCCGCAAATGAGTGTTGGGTCTGAGACTGAAAAGTACCTGCGAGTCGCCTCGCTCTCGATCGCCGCTTATGAGTGAGTTTCGATCGTCTGCCCTCTGCAGTCCTTTCTTGTTCATCCACACACAGCTACCTAATCACATTGCCCGCTGAGCTGCGGTTTTATAAAAGTCAACCTGATATCTTCCGCCCAAGGTATTTGATCTCGTCGGCTCGTCCTCACGGATGATTGACTATCTGCCTGGTTTAGCCTGGGTTGCGTTCTTTTCTTCCTCATTCGGTGAGTCTCGCTTTGTTCGGATCTCGTTTTCCTTGTCTCATCGGGCGCCAGCTATGTTAGCATCCTTGTTATGGTCGTCAGCAATTATGGTGTTCTCGCCACGACGTTCACTGTCGAATCATGTAACCACTACTATCTACTCGCACCTGTCTTTAAAGGTCTGTCCGGTCTACGAATTTGCCCTACTTTTTCCGCTCACCTATCGTCAGTCTTGCAAACAATGATTTCACAAGTCATCCTGGGTGTCAGGTATGTGGGTCTTGTTCTCTTTCGGCGTGCTCAACATCCTTTCAAAAGGACATTCAACATTGCTCGGAGACAAAAGGCTGTTGGTATCGCCCTCGCCACTGCTTTTGCCATTACGACAGCAGTCAGTCCTTTTCCAGCGTCTGCCAACTTCTCTTCTGAACATTCTTGCACAGCTTGAATGGTTTACTAATATGTATCATCGTATACGTGAGTGCTTCTATTGTTTCATGGTATATATAGATCGCCGAACTATTTATCAGCGGTCTTGGCCAACGTGAGTTGCATAGCTGCAGCAATAACGCACAGCTGATCTGGTATGCTACGTAATTTCAGGGAAAGTGAGTCTATATCAGTGGTAATTTGAATTAGCTATTGAACGGCCATCAAGCTGCACTCCGGGAAATGATGGCGCCCATCCGACTGCGTGGACGTACTATCTCATATCAATGTTCTGGGACACCGGAGCTTTATCCGTCTCTACATATTATCTTGTGCGATATAATTCTATTAATGGGAGGTCAGTTTTGGTTTACTCGTCTTTGTCAAATTGACGCTCAATCTACCTCCGCTTCCATCGTAGATTTTCTCGGTTGATCAGAACGTAAGGATTCTTGGCCTACACTACACGCCACACAGGATTGATGAGTCCCTGACAGAATGATCTATGATGGACTTGGGTATTTCCTGGTGTTGACGGGTGGGGTCGTTCACCTTGCTGTCTTTCCCGCGCTGAACACTCTGAAGGTGTCAATGTGTTCAATCTAATTCTGTACCGGGCAAGTGATCAAGCTGTGCAGGTGAGTGTCATCATTTCCGTTCAAGCTACGCAGCGAAATCTTACCGTAACTTCACGGGTGTCAGTCTGCAGGGTAAGTACAAATATAGCCTCATTGTTGCCACCCTTCACAAACATTGTCACATTAGCGCGTCACTGGGTTACGCGGTTACCTGGATAATGAGTCAACGCATCTTACTTCATCTGAGAGGTGTGTTGTTCTCCTTTCATTCCAAAAATGGCACCTGAATATCGCGCACATTTTCCTTTCTTTAGAACTTTCAGAACCTGGGGAGGTGGCGCGATTCGAGAATATTATAGTCACCCACCCGATGCAGCCTATGCGTTCCCTTGTCTCTGCATTACGTTCACCATACGAAATGCAAAAGACTCCAATTGACGTGGAGTATGCGCCGAGTCCGCCTCGCGAGGTGGACCTGGATGTTCGGGTACAGGTGGAACAATCTGTGATCATTGACTATGATCAATCGTCCAGGAAACGGTTGACTGAGGGGTGAATATAGGGAGATAGATCTGTCACTAACCAACAAAATAATATATATCATAAACATGCACTCACTCGTGTCAGAGGTGGACCTTGGAGTACCGGATAAGGGTAATTTTAAATTGATGGATCTCGTAGTCTCCGCCTGCTGCGCGAGCCTTGGTCTCAGTCTTCAACGTCGATCGACGTTTACTTGAGACTCTAGCCAACCTTTTAACTGAACGCCAGCTCGTCACACGACTTTGACCATCTGCGTGCGACACCGAAGAACGACCCTGCGTACATCCATGCCTATAGCCCCTATCCTACCCGAACCATCCGTGTTGGCGATACAGAACACCGTCCCGACTCGACTGATGGTACATAAATCGCCTTCGATAGGGGAATTGTCGATCATCCACAGAAGCTCGACCACAGTCGAAGTCTGCGGGCACGATACTACTTTCCCCAGTTTCCTCGGTACTTCTGAGTTTTTTTATGACTCTCGTGCAGGCGCGTGCTTTCTCACTTGACAACCGGAGATTTCCTGACGATATAGGATAGTGTAAGTGTCTGAACTGGCGCCCAATTACCCATCGAACAATAACGCACGACCCCTAGATACGAGAACCCGTTGATAACTGCCACATCTCGTGCGCTCATCTCCGACATTCACACTCTCACCCGTCGCTGTTGCGCCGTCGATGTGCCTCGGCCATTGTCCATTCTTCACGCCCTTTTGAGGGTTCGTCCGCTGTATAAACGCGACGACGATCCTTGGTTCAAGGCAATCCGGGTTTGGGCGGAAGTAGATGACATCAGTGAAACGGAGAGTTTTGGTGCGTGTTTTTAATTTCCAAAGGTCACCGCTGTTTCACGCACACACATCACTCTAGATGGTCACAAGAAGAGCTTCGTCGAGTACACCCTCAACATCCTCTTCTTCCCCGACCTTCATACCACATACAGGATACCCAAAACCTTGATGTTACGCCACCCGCCATCTTCTCCTGCTGATTCTCAGTTGTCACTCTCTGTCCCAGCATCTCCGTCTCTCCCAATACCTGGGACGCTCATTTCCGTGCCATCGCCGCTCCATTTCCAACTCCCCGTCATGACACGACTCTGTTTTAACGAACAGGGACAGATCACGTATCACCGAGACCTTTGGGACTTTAGTGACGTGGTACGACTCATACCTGGAGTGCGAATAGCACTCTGGGTAATTGCACGCGCTGGCGCCTGGGGACTGAGTTGGGTCAGCCAAAGAGTATGCTCGACCATGGACTCGGACTCCCAGCACGACGAAAGCATGAATGGAGATAATGCATTGCTCACGTAGAGTGTCGACTCGAGCGTTTAGATTTGTCGTTGTTGCAACTTGCCAGCCACTGAACGTTCCTTTCTTTCTTAAGGGTTTCTGATGACGGCCCATCAGATGTAGCATGGTTCGTATGGAAGGTCGGGTTTCAGACCGTCTCGTTTATGCCTTTTATGTATGTGATGACTGTAACGTACTCATGAGTTCGCTGTACGTGTCACGACGAGGAACATGGTCTTGATCATTGTGTGCACTGCTATGAAAGTAGAGTGCTTGCCAGTACCTAGCTAGTAAACACAATAGCCGAATACACATGCGAGCATTTGTCCCGAGGGTTCAGATGAAAATGTATATACCTTTCCACACGGACCCCGTATTCTCTCCTTTCTCTTTCCCAACTCACTTCTCTGCGCGATGACACCCGGTTCAGTGAAATGGCAGAGTTTAGGACCGGTCCTAAACACTCGGTTAACATCGGTTAACACCAAATGTATTGTTTTTGTCAGCCGACCAACCTACTGAAGGCCCGTCCGTTCGTGCGCGTCCTCTTCCATGTCTTATTCCCTTCTCTGACCGCGCGGCCCGCGGCGCTTTCCAAATTCCGGCGCGACACGGAACCGTTACAAGGTGAGGCCACTCCATACTTCGGAGTGATCATGTATTCTCCACATCGTGAAATTTACCGACCGCCTCGTCGCGCGTATTTCATCCGTGGCTCACGGTGAGCACGTCAAGCTTAGATAAAGTTCAAATTAGACTTTTGTAAGGTTACTGATCAGCTGTGCCTCGACTACATACCCCACCGGATCCAGTATCCAGTATCCACTGATCTGCAAAGCAGAACGAGTGACGTTATCGCTTCACGACCGTCGAACAATTCATTCACAAGGGCTACCCGAGCCACCTTCCTAATCCGAAAGCAAAATTTGCTTTTTTCTGACATTCGGTTTGTCTGATTGGCAGGTCCGCATGCATGCCACTGCCAAGCGTGAGCTCCAATAGTTCGGATTATTGTTTGTTTATATGAATCTAATTGTATCGACACTCATCGCTTTGGTGCTGGGGTAATCGCCGGGCGTAGCTACCTCCTGTTCGCTCGGGATGTTCTCATACTCCCTAGCGGGACTTCAAGCTTCGGTCCGACGGTCGCAGAGGGCGCCTAGATACCCTGCTTCAGACCGGTTCTTGCTGTCTCGCTAGGCAAGTCTTTCTGTCCACCTCGTTTCCGTAGTTTCCTATCGGCAGGTTTCTGTTTTTCCGCTAGTTGACGGCCGTTTTTCATTACCCGTTCCTCCCGTTTTGCTTTCCAATCGTAGGGTCACTTTCGAGTTCGCAGTCTCCATGGTTTTCTTGTTAGTTTCGTGCCGTATTGGGCCCATGATGTTTGCTGGTGTATTCCTCGCAGCGACCAATTCGTGTACGCACGCAGCCCGTCTTTCCCCCTCGCTTGAGGTATTACGCGTTGGTGTTGCATTGACACTGGTTACACGACAATTCCTCCGAGTATTGGTCCCCTGTCTGGTGACGCTTGTTGTATCGCGTCACAGAAAAACTACCTTCCGCTGATCTGCTGTCCTATCTTACGATTTCAAAAGGTCCGTCTGATCAGGACGTCTGCTCCCAGGGATCTCAAGGCTAGGTTTAGATGTCGCGAATTAAAACTCTGGAAAGGATAATTACCTCGAAGCTGGACGGCTGGAAGCTGTTGTTAGAAATAGATTGAGAAGTGTTTAGATTAATAATCATCACACTACCTGAACGCAACAGTGGAGGTCCTGAGGTACACACAGTTTGGAGCAAGTTGATTGCTTCAAATGTACATATAACCTCAAACCGCACACTCCGACATGGCAAGATGGCCGAGCGGTCCAAGGCGTGTGACTCAAGCTTATATAAGCTTGCCTGCTTAGGCGGGTTTCTCATCTCCGTATGGAGGCGGGAGTTCGAATCTCCCTCTTGTCATCCTTTTTTGAGTCCCATGGTGAGGACACTCCTCACAAGGGTTCATTGTGCGTAGATTTCACACTTTTTGGGCTGCATCCTCCGTCGACAGCTTTCATGTTCCTTGATGTATGAATAGATCTAGTTTGGGCAATGCCAGCGCATACAGGTGTTAAAATCCAGACAACAATTACATAAAATAATCATGCGAAATCGGTTTCACCTTCAACCAGGTACTATCCAATACTCTGACGATCTCTTCAGTGAGTGGACCTCCATTACTATGCCCTCCAAGTCAGGTCACTCTTCAATAGAAAACAAAAAGGCGCTTACTTCTCCTTCAGGTTAGATTCCAACTGGATGGGATTACTTGCACCCACGAGAACGCGGTCTCCAGCCTCTGGGTCGAGCTTGCTGTGGTGCTGCAACCACCTAAACGCAGCCTCTGGAAGAGAGACATTATTTTTGGCCTGACATCGAGGGGCAACCAAGCGTGAGCACAATACGGGCCATCTTATACTGTGAACGACCGACACTGACCAGCAGGTCTTTCAACCCCCTGATTTCAGGCAACATCGGAGTATAAGTCTTTTGCAGATTCATGGCTATGACAGAGACATTGGGGTCCCATCGTCCACCAGGCGCTCTTGTGTCCGCCTCGGTCAATATGCGACCAGAAAGCGCGCCGCCCCTTGTTTGAACGTTGGATGAACATAGCACGATCGGACGAGACGAGGGAGGAGATGGCCACGTACGCAAGCGGACTGTAGGCGTCAAATCGGATTCCAAAGTGCCTCAGACAAGGCAACAGTCTGAAAAATAAAATCATGGTTAACCGTCCTCAACGGGCCCCATCCCTGGAGGTACGTACTCTACTTCAACGTTGCGCTCAATAACGTTGTACAGACCCTGATAGACCGTCGGTTTGATCCAACCGTGCTTATCGGCGATGGTCACTGCCTCAGCAACCTGGGACATGGAGGCTCAGCCCAGAATGGATGGTAAAATACGAAAATGAAACGAACCTCCCAAGAGGCGAAGTTACTCAGCCCGAACTCTTTACTGGTAAGCATCAACAAAAGCCGTCATACAAAGAATGCAACCGTAGGGCTCACAAAGCACCCTCTTTGTATAGGTCGTTCACGGCACAGAGCGTCTCCTCGATGGGTGTATTTCTATCCGGTCCATGCAGGTAGAATGTGTGGATTTTGGCACTTCCGAGTGCCTTGGCTGATGCTGCCAATGCCTCTTTGACTTTTTCTGCCTTAAGTCCACCCGGTCCGGCGGGATATACTCTATATTTAACAACTCAGTCTTGCACGTTGAACTCGAGATGCTTCTTCCGAAAAGACCAACTTTGTGTCCACAGTGCATCCCTTCAAATCAAGCTGGCCGATGAGCTGCAAGAGAGGCATGTAGTGAGCATCCCTCACGGGTATCCACAAAGCGTTTTTCGAACGCAGGCACCATCGTAGTGCGTTCTTACCTCTTCGGAGGAGCCAGCACCATACACCTGTGCAGTGTCAAGCTTGTCGTGCCCGTGGCTGACGAAGAGATCGATGAGTTTCTGCGCATCCTCGACATTGTTGACCCTCGCACCCAAGGGAGGGGCACCTCGACCAAACTGGGCTGTACCCTGTGAGCGGGTCATGCCATTAGTCGCAGACATCAATTTATGAGAGGTCCGGAGACATACCAAGATGAGTTTGATGCGGGTAGACATGATGAAGTGGCTTTCTGGTGGAGGAAGTTAGCTAGGAAGTTAACAACGAACAGACCTTTTCCTCGGTCCGTGTTATATGGATGGTCCCAGGCTTGGTATACCTGCCAGGTGTGTGAGTATGCGTTCAGTGCTACGCTCATGTTATCCCATGGTTTCTTATTTTACATCGGTTTTGTCTATCTTATCGAATCCCAACCTTGGGATGCGGCTAGGACATAAATTCATGCCGCGCTGGTTCCGACATGGTACTGCACGGGAACGAGCAAATGCTGGTAGGATCCCGAGAGTCCTGAGAGCTCGGCTGGTCCGTGGGATCATATCTCATCACAGGTCACTGACCTCTCCACCCACCCTCATCTAAATCTAAGTCACCAACCTTTCGTTTGATCGCACCCAGCACACCCCTCGTGGACACTACTTTAGCCCACTCCCTCCGATTGTTATGGTTGGTGGTTCATAGACGACCCTGAAAGGGCGGCGGCCAGGGTAGCAGTTGAGCCCCCTGACGAGAGCTTTCGCAGGCTCGAAACCGCATGCCCTATACCGTCCCTTTACTTGTCCATGCGTGTACTGTACACGGCCTAATCCTCGGAGAGGGGCGCCTGACAGGCGCAGCAAACAGGATCCGACTGACAGCCCAGGTTGTCCTCTCCTAGCACACTGACTTACTTCCGCTCCCTAGAGTCCCATCATCACGAAAAGCCCGGTGGGAGGATCGATCGACTTTAAAGCAGATGTGTCAGTTTCTCTGATCGGAATAGAAAACAGCGACATTCAAAGAAAACACTAGTGCAATGCGGTCACTGTATTTTACATTTAGCCACTCAATCATTGTACACTCGGATGAAGAACGACAGTTACTTTTCCTATAGCTTGCGTGCTTGAGCAGGTTTCTCATCTCCATATGGAGGCGGCGAGTTTGAATCTCCCCTTGCCATCCTCTTTAGAGTCCTTGCAAGCTCATTGTGTGTAGAATTTCACACTTTTTGTGCTGCGCCTTCCATGGACAGCTTTCAGGTTTCTTGATGTATGAATAGATCTTGTTTGGGGAATGCAAGTGCTTACAGGTGTTAAACCCAGACAACCATTACAACTTATGAAAGTAATCGCGCGAAATCGGTTTCACCTTCAACCAAGTGCTATCCAATACTCTGACGATCTCTTCAGTGAGTGGACCTCCACCACTATGCCCTCCAAGTCAGGTCACTCTTCAATGGAAAGCAAAAAAGGCGCTTACTTCTCCTTCAGGTTAGATTCCAACTGGATGGGATTACTTGCGCCCACGAGAACGCGGTCTCCAGCCTCTGGGTTGAGCTTGCTGTGGTGCTGCAACCACCTAAACGCAGCCTCTGGAAGAGAGACATTGTTTTTGGCCTGACATCGAGAGGCAACCAAGCGTGAGGGCCATGTTATACTATGGACGACCAACGGTCCAACACTGACCAGCACATCTTTCAACTCCCTGATCTCAGGCAGCATCGAGGTATAAGTCTTTTGCAGATCTACGGCTACGGCAGAGACGCTGGGATCCCATCGTCCACCAGGCGTTCTTGTGTCCGCTTCGGTCAATATGCGTCCAGAAAGCAGGCCGCTCCTTGTTTGAACATCGAATGAGTATAGCACAATTAGACGAGACGAGGGATGAGATGGCCACGTACGCAAGTGGACTGTAGGCGTCAAATCGGATTCCGAAGTGCCTCAGACAAGGCAATAGTCTGAAAAATAAAATCATGGTTAACTATCTTCGACTGGCCCCATCCTAATGCTTGGAGGTACGTACTCTACTTCGACGTTGCGCTCAATGACGTTGTACAGGCCTTGATAGACCGTCGGTTTGATCCAACCGTGCTTATCGGCGATGGCCACCACTTCAGCGACCTGCAACATGAAGGCTCAGCCCAAATAGATCCCGGATGATAAAATACGAAAATGAAACGAACCTCCCAAGAGGTGAAGTTACTCAGCCCGAACTCTTCACTGGTAAGCATCAACGACTCAAGCCGTCATACAAAGAATGTAACCGTAGGGCTCACAAAGCACCCTCTTTGTATAGGTCGTTCACGGTGCGGAGCGTCTCCTCGGCGGGTGTACTTCTATCCGGTCCATGCAGGTAAAATGTGTGTATTTTGACACTTCCGAGTGCCTTGGCTGATGCCGCCAATGCCTTTCTGACTTTTTCCGCCTTAAGTCCACCCGGTCCGGCGGGATATACTCTATATTTAACATCTCAGTCCTGCACGTCAAACTCGAGGCGCTTCTTTCCAAAAAGACCAACTTTGTGTCCACGGTACATCCCTCCAAATCAAGCTGGCCGATGAGCTATAAGAGAGACGTGTAGTGAGCATCCCCCACGGGTATCCCCAAGCGTTTTTCGAACGCGGGCACCATCGTAGTCACGGTGCGTTCTTACCTCTTCGGAGGAGCCACCACCATATGCGCGTGCAGTGTCAAGCTTGTCGTGTCCGTGGCTGACAAACAGATCGACGAGTTTCTGCGCATCCTCGACATTGTTGACCCTCGCACCCAAGGGAGGGGCACCTCGACCAAACTGGGCTGTACCCTGTGAGCGGGTCATGCCGCATCAGTCGCGGACATCAACACTTGACAAGTCCAGAGACAGACCAAGACGAGTTTGATGCGGGTAGACATGTATGGCTCCGAATATTTACCGGATGCGTGGGTAAGGTTTCTTATCTATGCCTTGGTCGGACCTCCTCGCAGATGGCTGGGGATGAAATATATGCTGGGTAGTTCCGGCGCAGTACGCAGAAGTGCAGTCGTGTTCCGAAAGTTTCCACTGACCTTCGTTAACCACTTCCCACCCGCCTTCACCCGACCCTTTATCCTAGACCAACCGGTCGGGGGCAGCCGTGCCGCTGCTAACAGGCTCCTCATTCAGTGTGTCTGTGCCCACTCCTCCTGAATATGTTTAGTTGGTAGTTCACCTAAACAGCCCTGCAAGGGTGGCGGTTGGAGAGTAGCAGTTGAGCCCCCTGACAAGAGCTGTTGCAGGCTCGGAACAGCTGCCTTACCGTCTGTAATGGTCTGACAGAACCATACAACCCAGCCGATTCAACTCAACATGCCCCTCATCCATCTGTCAGTTTTAAGGAACCAGTTCCATAGCAATTCCAACCGAACTACTATATAACTAGTAGTACCTCCCTGTCTTGCCACAGTCTTCCACAGCGTGAATAACTAGCGCTTTACCTAGCAAACCTCTGTCCGAAGACCCTTCTCCGTGTGACTTAGCAACTCTTTCGGGAGTGCGCCGTCACATCTTTTTTTGCCTTCACAAGCCTTTAACTCTCATCCATTACTCTACCGAACGAGCCCAGGATTGCCAAGGTTTGGCCAACTAGAATGACACCTACTCGCACCAGACCAAAACCCCTCAAAAAACTAACCAAGATATCAGTCGATCAACATGCGCCGTCACACTGCCCCTTTGACTGTCGATACGCATACTATACACGGCCCTAATCCTCGGATAGGGGCGCCTGACGGGCGCAACAATCAAGACTGACAGCCTGGGTCGTCCATCCTCGCACATAGACCTACAGCGCTTTGCACGCTAGGGCGTACACTTTTACATCGTCGGGAAAAGCCTGGAGGGAGGATCGATCGACTTTATGTAAAGCAGGCGTGTCAGTTTCTCCAATCGAAATAAAAAATCAGTGACATTCGAAGAAAACACTAATTCAATGCGGTCATTGCATTTACTAACGACTCCTTCCCCCAACCCGACTCAGTGTGCCTTTTGGCTTCTTCGACCCGAAGCCAAAGCTCACCCCACTTGACATGCCAGTGGATCGTTCCTCTCCATCTTGATCGGCCTTAAAGTGTTCATCGGTAGTTTTACATATCCCTTTGAGGGTTGTGTACGGCTCAAGGTAACCGAGGCCTCCTTTGGTCGGAGGAAGCCGGGCTCGAGAATCATCGAAAATAACGTGGACCCCCAGGAGTACGAACATGGGAGTTTGTAGGTTGGCGAGATCCCCAGAAACAGTAGGTATCACTCTAGCGATAGCGCGTCCAATCAACGAATCCAGACTCGACAACAGTGCTTTGGTTACCAATGTAGTTCATTGTGTGTATATTTTCACACTTTGGGTTGCAACCTCTGTCGACAGCTTTCAAGTTCCCTGATGTATGAATAGATCGAGTTTGGGGAATGCAAGTGCTTACAGGTGTTTACATAAAGTAATCACTTTCACCTTCAACCAAGTACTATCCAATACTCTGACGATCTCGTCAGTGAGTGGACCTTCATTACTATGCCCTCCAAGTCAGGTCACTCTTTCAATGGAAAGCAAAAGGGCGCTTACCTCTCCTTCAGGTTAGATTCCAACTGGATGGGATTACTCGCGCCAACGAGAATGTGGTCCCCAGCCCCCAGGCCGAGCTTGCTGTGATGCTGCAACCACCTAAATGCAGCCTCTGGAAGGGAAACATTGTTTTTGGCCTGACATCGGGGGGGCAACCAAGCATGAGTACAATATGGCCATGGACGACCAACACTAACCAGCAAATCTTTCAATTCCCTGATCTCGGGCAACATCGGGGTATAAATCTTTTGCAGGCCCACGGCGATGACAGAGACATTGGGGTCCCATCATCCACCATACGCTTTTATGTCCGCCTCGGTCAACATGCGTCCAGAAAGCGCGCCACCCCTTGTTTGAACATTGGATGAGCATAGCACGATCGGACGAGACGAGGAGATGGCCACGTACGCAAGCGGACTGTAGGCGTCAAACCGGATTCCCAAGTGCCTCAGACAAGGCAGCAGTCTGAAATAAAAAGTCATGGTTAACTATCCTCGATGGCCCCCGCCTTGGTGCTTGGAGGTACATACTCTACTTCGACGTTGCGTTCGATGATGTTGTACAGACCCTGATAGACCGTCGGTTTGATCCAACCGTGCTTATCAGCGATGGCCACTGCTTCAGCAACCTGCAACATGGAGGCTCAGCCCAAATAGATCCCGGATGGTAAAATACGAAAATGAAACGAACCTCCCAAGAGATGAAGTTACTCAGTCCGAACTCTTTACTGGTAAGCATCAACAAAAGCCGTCATACAAAGAATGCAACTGTAGGGCTCACAAAGCACCCTCTTTGTATAGGTCGTTCACGGCGCAGAGCGTCTCCTCGATGGGTGTACTTCTATCAGGTCCATGTAGGTAGAATGTGTGAATTTTGACACTTCCAAGGGCCTTGGTTGATGCCGCCAACGCCTCCC
>JBBPQV010000564.1:0-18484 GCA_038092675.1 Boletus rufocinnamomeus
AACAGAATCAAATGATTACTATCTTGTATGACTTTGAGTGGCAGCTATAGTGTTAGTGTTTTTCTTTATTTTTAAAAATGAAGTTTAGATATTGCATGCAGGTCCAGGTGTGCCTGGAGGGCCATTAAATATTAAGCTGGAGTCTGTGAGCATGATCGTCCACCGCGTCATCGCTCTATATTTGGAATGGTGCGTGACTCGCTGTCTTGGCAGTTCTCGGCTGGCATTCAACTGAAGTCCTCGCTCATCATGGCGACGTTGTCCTGTAATATCCACGGCATTGTGGGACTAAGTGTCGGCAAGTGTGTGGTGCATGCTGACATAGCCCACAATCGATGTTGGCTCCTTTTTGTCTTCAGTCATCATGGTGAGTGCCGACCGCGTGTAACGCTCACAGCATTGCAGGCAATCACTGTGAGGAGGAGGGTCTTTTGGTTCCAGAATCATTGGGCCAAGAACTTCAGCATATGTCAGATGCTACTAGAAATTGCCTACAAGAATAAGAGTGAGGATGAAAATTTTCCCTGAAAACTACCCACTCATCCCCACAGTCACTGTCCCTTGGGATGCCGAAGAACATGGTTCAGCGATCGGAAAAAGATTAAGTGAACAGCATTTGCTGCTCAAAAGTAAATTAGCCAACGGGTTTCTGCCGGTTGACCTGCCAAAATACACGGGCAGATATGGCCCGGTGATCCTTTCAAGTCCCGTAGTCATAGTTGACAGACATGATCAGATCATTTGCTCGTACTTACCTGGAGTACTTACAGAAAACAGACAAGTAAGCTTGTTAGTTCATGCCAATAATGTACAAACAATATGACTCCACAGAGAAAAACCATTCAGTCTACAAGGATTGCCGAAGCCATGCTGGATTCGCCAAAGAGCCCTGGGAAGACTCCAAACATAAAAGGGTGGAGGTCTGACTCACAGTACTTTACAACTTCAGCGAACTTGGCGAACTCAGGATGTTTGAATATATTGCTGGCATGGCATCAGCAGGGACATAGGGTGAGCATTCCGTGAAGGCTCTTTGTACAAAATCGCTGAGAAGCAGAGACTCCGAAGCATCTACCATGCTCAGCCCCAGTCCTGAAGCAGAATTGGGAAGAAAGATTAGAGGGAATGGAAAGTCGTTGGATAAGATGGGTGTTGTAAGTAAACCGTCTACCTCAAATATGATCGGCAAGCCTTGGTTACTTAAATAATGTATATTGTATAAGTTCTTATGTAGAACAAGGATGTGTGACATACTTTCCTTGTTCAAATATCTAGTATAATATGCATGCTCAAGCATGTTTGGCACAGTCAATATTAAACCTATGTTCTGTGAACTCTCCTGCAAATATTTAGTAAGGATGTTCAGCCAGCTGTAGTATAACATTCACATACTAGCATTTTTGGCAAACATTGCTTGTTCTCACTTAGGAAGAATGTTCGGCGAATGCCGAGGACAACAGCGCGAGCACATGAAACCCAAATAAACACTCTCAGGTCAACTAGGAAGCATCGCTTCACCAGACATTTTTAACCAACTGTCAACCCTCATTAGCCAATCTTCACAATGTCCGTCACTGAGATAGCAGCAAGAATAATGCAAGAGAAAGCATATATATATGCTGCCAGGGTGAAAGAAGCACTGGAATGCTGTCTTGCCGCCCAAGATTATGGCCAATGGATGAAAGATCTAGAGAAAGAAATAGTATGTACTTTTGCTTTATCCGTGCTTTGGGCCTGAACTTTCATAGACAATTGCATTTCCATTCCTCGAGGGTCTGAAGAAGATGGGCGGCGACATCCCAGCTATCCTAGTGAGGGTGTCACACCTCCTCGACTCCGGCAAGAGTGCTGAGTCCATTCGGGAACAGGGCCTTGCCGACGATTGGGAGATTCCTGAAAGTGACTGGTCATTGAATCTCACCGAGAGCATTCCCAGTGTCAACCTATCAAAGGAACAAAGATGGTGGATGGTATACGAAAACATGGCAGCTAAACACCAAAGTAATGTCGAAGGGGAAGATGAGGGTGAGCCGATCTAGTTTCTTTAAATATCCGCGATAATCATTGATAAGGCTGCTTTTTCAGACTCTCTAGAATTTGACCCGGTATGTTCATATCAAAATGGTTACTTTGCCGAACACAAACTTTCTACAGAAATGTACACAATGTAATGGCGATCCGTCGGCGAAATGTCTGGTGGCAAAGAATGCAAAGGGATTAATTTCAGGGTGCAAAACCTGTGTACGGAAGCGAAGATGATGTACAGCTTTACAAGAGAACGCTGTCATCCGGCGAGGCAAGACCATACTGCACCCCGCAGGTACATGGGATGAACTGGCAGTGAAGAAGGTGAAATTCAAGTCACCGGAGAAGGTTCCAGATGACACCGGTGACGAAGCTGAAGAATCATCTCTGGTGCTGGCTGCAGTGAAAGACAAGGGGAAGGGGAAGATGCCGGCGAGCGAAGTGCTGGCATCTCAAACAGAGGGGGGTTATTCAGTGTATGACCCGAAGACACTGAATGTGAAGATTGGGTCGATAAAAGTGAGGGCTCATCAACCCAGGGAAGAGAATGGTATTTTTCCGGTAGTTTTTCAACCACTTATTTGACCGCTGAACACTTTACAGTGACTGTTTCAATTGAGACACCAACCCAAGAAGACTTCCTTGAGTTGGTGAGACTCCGCACTGATGTTGAGAGCTTGCAGGATGACCAGGACCCAATGAAGAAAGAGATCCAACAGTTGTGAGTGTCACTGATTGTCATCAACCAAGGAACTGGCCACAACATGCATCAGGGACAGGGTGCCGCCTCTTTGGAGATGTTCTCTCAGTGCTACAATGAAGTGGAAAATACTTTGTCCATAGTTCAACAACAAAGAGAGGTACTTTTGGTGAAGGTTCAGCAGCTTAAGGCTTTCTTTGTGGAGTAAGAGAAGGAACAATCAAACCTGGCCAAATATTTGGGCCAGCACTGATCATTCTGATTGTAATATAGAGAATATATATAAACCAATGCGATAAACAATTTACAAAATGGATGCGATGGTCTACCAACTACTATACATCAATTATTTCCAACCTTCCTGGATAGTGCGGCCAGTCGATCCTCCATAGATGCTGATTGTTGACGGAGTTTGGTGACCTTGGTGTGCAGGTGATCATGGGCTTCAATGTCTTCAAGGACCCTCAACTGCAGTCCGTCCATCCTTGCCTGAAGATTTTGAGGGGAATGGTGGTGCAACAAACACGTCACCGATGTGACTTTGTCGTTGATCTCGGCAATCGTTTTGATTTGTTGTCGAAGTCCTTTCTCCACCCTGTCGTTCTGCACGTTCATCTTTGCAAGAGCGACTTCAAGAGTGGCAACTTGCGCTGGTGTCTAACGATTCGGTCAGATTTAGTACAATACTGCGTGAGGACCTGACTTACCTCTGTCACTGCAACTGTCTTGAGCCTGGATGGGCCGGTGACCCCAATCCCAATCTAACAATCCAGTCAGCAACCTTGGATGGAGGAGTGAATGCATTACTTACCGTCCCAGTTTCACATTTCAGGATGCACTGGCAATCATTGCTGCCCTTGCCGCCACCCTTGTTGTCATCGACCCCATCAATCTTATCATCCACATCTGTCTCCTGGGCTTTCTGTTTGCCCTTGTTCACCATCCTCACCTTGGACTCTACTTTTGCCTTCAACTTGGGGGGTGCCAGCTCATGATCCTTTTTGAGTCAGGAGAGGAGGTCTCCCTAGGTTTTTGTGGGATGAATGACATTGCTGTTATGGTCAACAATGTCAGGGAGATCTTGTAAGATGCTGCACTTGGACTTTCGGGATGAACAAGCACTGCATGGCTTGATTTTGCTGTTGTCAGTGGTGCTCACCGTGCACTTCAATTTTTTTGCCTGGCAGTATCTGCATTTCTAGCTTTGTGTTAGTATGATGGTTTACATGGATAAATGATCACCCACTGGGTTGAAATATAACTTTATGGTTGTGTTGGGCACATCTGTACCTTCAACCTTTCGCTGTTTCGATCTCATCTATATCGCTAGCTCTGCCGACTCCAGCTCCGATACCCCAGTGTTCGCCTCGTCCTCATTGAGTTCATGTGGTGCTGAACGTTTGAGGTGACTCAGCTGGCGCTGGTGGCTAACCGATGGCAAAATGAATGTTGGAAGTCTTGTCCGCTCTTCTGTGAGGATTGCTGAGGGAGCAGTGATGGCTGGATTTATGCTCGGGACGGGGGTGGCAGTGGCGGGCGGGACGGGGGTGGTGATGGTGGCAGATGAAATGGGAGTGACGGTGGCATGGAATTGTGTCCACCAATGTGTTGATGACTCACCGATGTTGATATCCACCGGGATACTGGAGTTGTCATCGATCTGTTTCTGCCAGCATGACTTGGCAATGAACTCATTGACAACAGCATCCTCACCCCCGACTTCATCAAACGAGATCTCGTCTGCTGACTTGAGGCAGAGCTTTGCTCCGAGCTCCATCATGATGTGTGGAATGCATACTTCGCTGGATGAGTTGTGCATGAAACATCTTTTGGCTTTTTCCTGTTGGGCAATGAGTCGCTAATATGAAAATATACTTGATTGATACTTACCACTTCTTCAGTGAGCAGAAGAATCCATTCCCTCTGCTTGGAATTTCCTACAACCCTAGGGCTATTGATCGCCCTGAGAAGTCTTGTGGCGTATGCGTAGAGTTCTTGCTGGCTGGGGTTGGAAGACATGATGATCGAGATGATGAGTTGAGAAGAGTAGTTAGAATTTGGGATTTCGGTAGGATGTCGCCATAGGACAAAATTTACGGAACAATCTTTTTCGGAGCATCAGTTTTGGCGTTTGCCACACAACAAACATGCCGATTGTCACTTTGCCAAATGTAGCACTTTTGGGTGTATCCGGCAAAGATAGTGCCAAAAAATTATTGTGCTTTGAAGCATGTTATATATTCTTTCCAATAAGGTACAGAAGACTTGTCATATTACATAGTGTTGGGTTAGTCTAACGACTGACCAGAGACAACATCTGTGAAACTGCTGCCGACAGGAGTCAGCGAGAGGTCTCATGAGAGAAGAATCAATGACTGGGAAAAATCCTAGTCCAACTGTATACCGTGACGAGGTGATGTCCCAGAGCTCGATCATGCCCATGCCGAGGCCAATCCTGGTGTAGGCACCGTTCCTGCTGAAATCAATGCTGGTGACATCCATGTGTTGTCTAGGGCATCCCCCATGTGGGAGACGATGCCCATGTCGGCTCCCCAGATGTAAGTGTATTCGCTGAGTGCGACACCAACGACATTGAATGCGCTCCATGAGACGAGATTGAGGTAAAAATCGTTGGCCATGCCTGGTGCATCGAGGGGGCATTCGGGGGTCATGATGAAGCGATCAGGGTGAGCAGAAGAATAGGAGATGTATAACAATGTGGATAGCTTGTTTCAAGTTACATAATACAGTCAGTAAAAAATTCGTATACTGCTAGGTACTACAAGCAGAGATCAAGTGCAGTGGTGCTGGGAAATGACAAGCTATTTATGGTGTTAAATTTGCACATTTAATTCCCACCGCATTTTGTGTGATTCTTGCCACATTTTGTGTGACTCTTGCCATGGTTTGTGTGATTCTCACTGCGGTTAATGTAGTTCCTCACCGCGGTTGATGCAGTCTCACCGCAGTTTATGTAGCTCGCCAGTTTTCATGACCCTCTCGCCACAGTTTGCATTTTGTCTCACGTAGAATAATCACTGATGTATTCGGTCTGAGTCATTGGAAGTGTAAGCAATCAAAGGTATATATGCATATTAGTACGGGTCATTAGCGAGTGGAAAATACCTGTTATATGTACGGGATGAGTAGGGAATGTCTCCAAGTCACATCTCCACCTCTATGGGATCTTCCGAAGCACAAGTTATAGGCGGGAGAGGGGGGCAACTATCGGATTGTAGAAACAACAGCATAGGTTTTGACGAGGCTGATATATACATTTAGTAAGCTAGAAATGGATGATGATGAAGGACTTACCGTCTTTCAATTTCTTGGCTGCAGGCGGTGATTGTAGCGGTGATTGTAGCAGGTGAGATCATTTCCCTGTTGACAAAATATCAGGTCATGTATGAAGGGGATGTGGATTACACACCATACTGGCAAGGAGGTGTTGACTGTTAACGTTCACGTTTGACCTGCTGTGCTCTCTTCGCGGTGAGGAACTACATCAACTGTGGCAAGGAACTACATTAACTGCGGCAAGGAACTACATTAACTGCGGCAAGAATCACACAAACCACGGTGAGAGTCACACAAAATGTGGCAAGAATCACACAAAACACAGTGGAAATTAAATGTGCAAATTTAATGCCATAGCTATTTATGATCAGAAACGTGAAGACATTTCGCATTCAACCTGGTGCCCCCACCTGCACAATTTCTTGTGCCCGAGTCATGACTCGAATAGCCAGCATTGTCTTTGGAGTTGGAGAGGTGCCGCTTGGGCAGCTGTGTGTGCCATTCTTTGTAGCGCAGGTAGGCGGTCCGCCATGCGCACGACTCGAGTTGATAGAGTATCCTGTCCCAATTGAAAAGGGGGAAACAAGGTTCCCACAAATTCACTTCATTGACCCATGCCTCTTTCTCTTCCTCGGTAAGATCATTCGGCGAGTTTGCTGTTGGAGTTTACAAACGTGAGAATAGCTTACATAAGCTACAGTAGTATTTTTGGTTGTAGTACTTAGTTACACCTCAGCTGGTTTCCCAACCACTGAGGTGAGTACACTATTATTAGAGCTACCTATCATTAGTACTAACTACCTATAGTACTTAGATATTCAATAGGTAAGCTCAGCTGGTTTCCCAACCACTGAGTACTTAGATATTCAATAGGTGTCTCATAGTTCAATGGTGTGGTCATATGGTCAGGATAGAGGGAGTTTTGTAGAATCTTTCTTTTCTGTTAAGTACAGGTAAACTCTGAGGGGAGAATGAACTCTGGAGCTCTGAAGTTGTCTTAGCAGATGGGACTTGGCTTCACCATATGTGGTGTGCTCTTGTTAGGAGTCCTGTTGTCCCAGAATTTACTGAGGGTCGGAGATAGACTTAAGACGTACTAGATGTCAAGTCAAGCAGAGGGTACAGAGAAGAGTCTTTGAGACTTGAGCAGAGAGGAGGAGTTAAACTATGTTGATATTCAAACTGAAGAGGTACAGGAGTAGTACAGAGAGTTTATATACTTCGGAGTCATAGAGGGATTAGTAACGGAGGTGGAGTTGGTTTGTAAGTAAAGGTGTCGGAGGTAATGTAAAGCCGGAGCTGTGTTCCTAAGCAGAGCACAGGTACAGAGGAGAACATACAGCAGGACTAGTATATACAGAGATCAAGAAATGGAACGTAACTGATATTGTAAGTCGTATGGACAGGGTCTGAAGGTCAGGGGTTGCATCTCTAGCAAGAACGCACCGGAGTTCATATATACAGACACGGAGTTGGTCTGGAGGACCGGGATTGGACTTACTGGATTTCCGGGATATGACACTCTGCTTCATCTGCCATCAGAGAGGATGCCACACCACCAACCACCCTCATGAACCCCTGAAGGCCTAGGCGAGGCACAATGTCGAGTGGAAATTTGGAGCCCAAAATTGTGGATGCTGCTCGGAGGTGTATAAAATCTGATGCTGTGTGTCCATTCTTCTTCATCCTAAACCATCATGTCCACCAACAACAACCTCAAGACTTGGTCCAACACATGTCTGGTGGAGTACACTGACAATGACAATGACATCTGCACTGCAAAGTACACGGAACAGCGGCAATGTGTGAAGGAGCAAAAAGTGGAGGAGGAATGGAAGAAGGTGGAGGAGGCGCGGAAGAAGGCGGAGGCGGAGGCAGCTGCAAGGCACAAGGCGGAGGAGGAGGAGGCAGTGCACAAGGCGGCGGAGGCAGCGAGGAAGTGGAGGGTGGAACAGGATTCAGCGTGGCAGGCTGTGGAGTGCAGGAAGGCTGAGAAGGAGGCCAGGAAGTGGGTAAGTGATTGCTTGCTCACATTCAGTGCTTTCCTAACAATTGTAGGCTGAGCAAGTTCAGGCAGAGCAGAGCTCTGTCAAGGGCAAGGGGAGGGTGGCGGAGCTGCTGGAGTGCAAGCACTGCACAGAGCACAGGTTCGAGTGTGAGCTTGGGCCCAGTAAGTCAACTTCGTGCACAGCGTGCATCAAGGCAAAGGGGAAGTGCATGAGGCCGGGCGCAGAGAAGCCAGAATGAAGGAGAAAGAGGGTGGAGGTGGAGTCGCCACGGGGGAAGAGAAAGAGGGCTCAGACAGAGCCGGAGCAGGGTGGCTTGAAGGGAGCGGGGGCATTGACAAGTGCGGAGGCCTCAGTCATGCCATCAGAGCTCACTACGGAGCTCTGCGGCTTGATCTGGGGTCTCTGCAGGTGGCTGGATCACCAGAACTGCCTGCTGGGGAGGCTTATGGAGCTCAAGACAGAGCAGGTATATGGGGCAGAGATGGACTCAGAGAAGTTGGAGTCAGAGGGGCTGGAGGTGTCAGAGGTGGTGGAGGTGGTGGTTGACATGGAGGCGGAGCGCAGTGCAGTGGTGCAATGCAAGGTGGAAGTGGCAGTGGAGGATGAGGAGGGAGATGAGGAGGACAACATGGAGGGAGAGAGTGAGTCAGAGGTGTAGAGTACACATGCCCCTCCCTGTATTTAGTCTTGTTGAAATTGTGATTTCATTTGTGGTTATGTGGAATGAGGTCCAGGCTTGTCCAGATATTGAAGATGGAAGTCATGAACAAGTTTGGAGGCATGACTGAGTTCTGTGGTGAGTAGCCAAGAGGTCCCATCGTCAGTACCTTCATATCCGGACCACCATACAAGGTATAGGAGTTTGCAGTTCCAGCATTGACAGTCAACCTTGGAGTTGAGGATCTCAGTGATCTCGAACTCCGGGTTTGCTGTCTACTTCGACTGGAGGTGGAGGTGGTTGGGTACTGTTAGGAATGGTGTTCAGAACAGAGGGTTCCAATTGTGAAATGTGGAAGCCCGGGTGAATGGACTTCATGGATTCTGGGAGTTGGAGAGTGAAGGAAAGGCTGCCAGCCTGAGCGATGATAGTGTATGGCCCTAAGTTCTTCATGGAGAGTTTCTTAGAGGGCCTAGTAGAGTGGAAATACTTTGCTTTGATGAAAACCTGGTCACCGACTTTGAAGTCTGGTGCCAGAGTTCATCTAGCATCCATGGGCCCTTGGTATCGCTTCTAGGCATTGGCCATTTCCTCATGGAGGAATTGGTGGAGGGAGTCAAGGTTGATGGAGTATTCTCGTGCCTTTGCAGAGGTGAGGTTGCACTCGGGATGGACAGTGACATTGGGATGGTAGCCCTTATTGGCGAAGAACTGTGAAACTCCGGTAGTAGCGCTTGGAGCATTGTTGTACACGAACTCTGCTAAAGGCAGGAGTTCGGACCAGTTGTCTTGCTGGTAATTACAATAGACTTGGAGATACTGCTCAAGAGTCTGGTTCATGCATTCTGTCTGACCGTCTCCTTTGGGGTGGTAACTGGAGGTGAAGTGGAGATGGATGGCAAGGGCTTTCCCAAGTGAGTGGAAGAAGTGAGACACAAACTCTGTACCTTGATTGAAGGTGATGTGGGAGGGAACTCTGTGCTTAGAAAAGACATGGAGTAGGAAGAGCTTTGTGAGCTCCAGAGATGTGATTGTGTCATGCATCAGGATGAAAATACACTGTTTGGACAGACAGTCCACAACAACAAGGATGGTGGTATATCTGGAGGATGCAGGGAGCTGTTCAATGAAGTCCATGGAGATGGAGTTCCATGGCTTCTCCAGGATGGGGAGTTGCTTCAATAATCCATAGGGCTGGTGTCTTGGAACCTTCGTGTGGGCGCAGGATGTGCAGGAGGAAACATATTCCTTGACAAAGGTCCTGATTCCTGGCCAGGTGTATTCGCGGCGAATCAGTTCCAAAGTCTGGTTCTGGCTGAAATGTCTGGAGAGTGGATGGTCACGCTTGTACTGGAGTACATGGAGTTGGAGGTCATTAGTGTCAGGGATGTAGATGCATTTGTTGAGATGTAGGAAACTGTCTTCATCAACTGACCAGCGAGAGTCGGCGGGGTCGGACATGTGGAGTTTGGCTAGGGGATCTGAGGGAGGTGCAGAAAGGATATCACTGTGGAGCTGTTTCACATTGAAGAGGGTGCTAGCTTGGAGTACCAGAGCTGTGACTTGGAGGTAAGTGGCTCAGAGGGACAAAGTGAGTTGCTCCTGAGTGGATACTGGTTGAAAGTTGTGCGGATTGATGTGAGCATAGTCCTTATCCCCCTCTTTGGGATAGATGTCCCAGCATCTAGTAAGGGAATCAGGTTTCGTGCCGAGGCAACTAGGATGGAAATGAATGACCATATTGAATTGGGAGAGGAACTCTGACCACCAGGCTTGCCAGTGAGTCAGGAGTTTAGTGGTCGTGAAGTACTCCAGGTTCTTGTGGTCTGTGACGATGTTGATCAAAGTGCCAGAGCCTTCAAGATAGTGTCGCTAAGTCTGGAGGGACTTGTGGATGGCGAGGAGTTCCTTATCATGTGTGTTGTAGTTGAGCTCTGGAGCAGAGAGCGTCCATGAGTAGAAAGCGACTGGCCGGATTTCTTCATCTGGGCAGTGGATGGAAAGAATACCAGTGATAGTGTAGTCAGAGGCGTCAGTTTCTATGATCAGTGGAGTGTCTGGAGCCCAATGGGTAAGGATTGGAGTGGTGGTGAAGGCTTCCTTCAAGTTGTGGAAGGTGGCATGACAGTTGTCTGAAAAGTTCCAGGGAGTACCTTTGCAAGTAAGGTGGGTTAAAGGAATGACAATGTTGGAGTAGTTCACTATAAAGTGATGGTAGAAGTTGGCGAATCTGAGGAAAGATTGGATATCCTTGACCTTCCGAGGTTCTGGCCACTCCTTCATGGTCTAGACTTTGTCCAGAGACATTGAAAGACTGGAGGGAGAGATGTTATAGCCTAAGTACTCAGTAGTGTCAGTGTTGTGAGCATACTCGAGCGGACACTGGTGGGACTCTGCTGAGGCTACACTAAACCAAACGAAGAGAGAAAAGAGGAGAAGTGGAGTAGAGACAAGACGGTCTTCCTTAATACACTCACAAGGACGTAGGTTGCAAGGTACAAATGGATTAGACTGGGGAGTCCAGTTGAGTACAGCTACTTTATATATGTTACAGGTGTGCGCACGGACCATAGGGTCCATGGGAAAGACTACTGGATATGGATAGATAAAAGAAGGTATTGTGAGAGAGAGAAGATGATGATGAGAAAGAATGGATGGAAATTAATAAGGTGTGTGTGCATCATGTTTGTCTAGACCATAGGTCATGTGTAGTTTCCCACGGCCATGTGCACATCACATGACTTCGAAGTCTGAAGGTTTGTAACATATGTGCACGAATGCGCTTAAGTTAAAAGTTTGAAAATATAGTATATCATAACACCACTCCCTCTTTAAGACTTGAATTCCAGGCAAGTCCTGTGATAATTAGTTTTGGTAAAGTTTTCGTAATGAGTGAAGAGTGAAGAAAAGTCTCCGATGATAAGGCCACATAGTTTCTGAGGAGCTGAGGGATTCCTTTTGTGGAAATCAGCAACTGCCTGAGGGGTGGTGTTGATAATGTCACCTGATTCCCATGTTCTGTCTGACTCATCATGGCCTTTCCAATGTATGAGATATTGAAGCTGGCGACCTTTGAGACGTGAGGCCTCGATGTAGTCTATTTCAAACTGCTCTACTCCTTCTTCGTCAACTTCAATTGCATCTGGGCATGAGACTGGTTGACCTGGAAGGGTTGCCTGATAAGGTTTAATGCGTGAGATGTTAACGGTTGGGTGAATACAAATAGAATTTGGCAATTTGAGTTTGACGGCATTAGGAAGCACCTTGAAGATTTCATATGGGCCAATCCATTTTTGAGTTAGCTTCTTTGCTGTGTAAGGGAGCTTCAAATGTTCAGCTGAAAGCCAAACTTGTTGTCCTTTCTCATAATTAGGAGTGTTGGATCTTTTATTTTCTGACTGTTTCTTCATTCTTTCTCGTGCTTCTTCTAATGCATCTCCTACTTCTTTATGACTTTTACCCATCTCCATACCAAATTCTTTTCCCATGCCTTTGGCCTTTCCTTCAAAGCCCATGCGAGGGGTGTAGTTACATGTGATGTTGAAAGGGATAGTGCCAGTGGCGGTGGTAAGAGAGTTATTGTGATGGAATTGAGTGACTTTGAGCCAATCAGCCCATTCGGTCTGTCGCTTTGCTACATAAGAGTGGAGATATTGTTCTAGTTCTCTATTGATATGCTCTGTTTGTCCATCGGTTTGTGGGTGGTAGGTGGTGGAGATTTTCTGGGAAATAGAGAGAAGTTTACATAATTCAGAAGTGAAGTCCGAAAAGAACTGGGGACCTCGATCAGAAATGATTGTAGAAGGAAGTCCGTGGATACACCAAATATTGTCTCTGAAGATAATGGCTAAGTCCTTTGAAGAAACTATATCATAGGTGGGAATAAAAACAACTTCTTTTGAAAATCGATCAATGACGACACAAATAGCAGTATAACCATGGGAAGCGGGTAATCCCATAATGAAGTCAACAGATAAATCTTCCCATGGTCGTTTAGAAGCTGGTAGAGGAAGGAGTTTTCCTGCCGGTGCCTTTGACTTTCCCTTTGTTTGGGCACACACTTGGCAGCTATCTACATAATTTTTAATGTCTTTTGTGACACCAGGCCACGAGAAATGATGGGTAAGAAGATGAGAAATGCAAGCTTGTCCGGAATGTTTACCAATGGGTGAATCATGGCAAATAGTAAGAAGTTCTGTACATAAAGGTTCAGGAACAAAGACTTTGTTTTTGTTGTTTTTGAAAATATAGTTATCATAATTGAAAGTGTATTCGTTAAAGGATTATTCTCATATTTTTTCTGATTCTTTTATGATTTTATTGTAGAAAGAGGAAGAAAGTTCGACATTATTAATAAAAAGAGAAGGAGGAAGGACAGTAATGTTTTGGTTGTGATCCATGACAGCATCACCATGGTCTGGTCAGTGAGATAAAGCAGCTGCTCGGCCATTTGATGTTCCATGTTTATAAACAAAAACATAATTAAACTTTTGAAGAAGTACGTGCCATTGAGCTTGTTGACCGGATAAGGTCTGGGGTTTCTTCCAGTATTTGAGATTCTTGTGGTCTGTCCAGATCTCAAAACCTTCCCTACCGATTAGGTAGTGTCACCATTCTTCTAATGCTCAGATAACCGCCAAGAGTTCTTTGTTGTAAATAGGATAGTTGCGCTCAGCACTATCGAAGGAGTGGGAAATGAAGGCACAGGGTCTCCAGAGACCATCATCACACTTAACCGAAAGCACTGCCCCTGTGGCGATGTCTGAGGCATCTGTTTCAAGACGCATTTCTTTGTCTTGATTGGGATAAGCCAGCAAGGGTGATTCTTTGAATTTGGCTTTCAAAGAATCGAATGCGATTTGGTGCTTCGGTTCCCATTTGAATAGAATGTCCTTTTTGGTAAGATTGTTCAATGGGCATGCGATGTCTGCGAAGCCTTCAATGAATTGTCGATAATAATTACATAGTCTGAGGAAGCCCTGCAGTTGTTTGAGGCGTGTGGGAACTGGCCAATCCAATACCCCTGACACCTTCTTTTCCTGCATTTCTACTCCCTCTTTAGATACCACCATACCTAAAAAGTCCACTTTGTCCTTTGAGAAGCTACATTTTTCTGGTTTTATGTAGAGATTGTTTTGGCGAAGACAGGAAAGCACCTCCTTTACTATTTCTTCATGCTCTTCCTTTGTCTTGCCTCTAGTAAATATCATACAGTCATTGATATAAATAACGAGTACGGCATACATGTCATTAAATATGTCGTTCATCATTTGCTGGAAGGTAGGAGGTGAGTTAGTCATCCCGAAATACATAATGGTTGGTTCATACTGTAAGTGCCTATGGGAGTAACAAAGGCTCCCTTCCACTCGTCACCTTCCTTAATTCTCACGTTGTTGTAACCCCATTGAAGATCAAGGGCTGTGAACATGTCTGTGCCCTTAAGGTGATCAATCAACGTGGAAATAAGGGGTAGAGGATAGGCGTTCTTAATAGTGCCTTTGTTTAAATAGCAATAGTCCATAACGAGTCTCTTTTTTCCATCTTTTTTCGGTATAAAGAATACTGGTGCCGTTTGAGGAGACTTCGACAGGCAAATGTAACCCTTCTTGAGTTCTTTTCCGATGAACGTGCATACTTCGTCCATTTCTGCATCCAATAAGGGAATTACTCTACCCTTTTTGGGAGCGAAGTCTGGTTTCAGATCTATTGTGTGATCCCAGGGTTTTCATTCCGGCATTCTTTCAGATTTGTTCTTGGAAAATATGTCAAGGAAGTCGTGGTAAGTTTCGGGCACTTTTTCCTTGAGTCCTTCTTCTATACTACGGTTATAAATAAGTTTGATAGTTCGTTAAAAGGTTCATCACCCATAATATGGCAGTAGGGTGTGCATCAAGGAAAAGAAATAGTTTTAGAAACCCAATCTATGGTGGGATTATGTTGAACCAGCCAATCATAGCCAACAATGAGGTGGTGGGTTCCTAGTTTGGAAACGTAGGCTTCCAGGATCTCATAATGACCGGCAATCCCAATAATTAACATGATCACGTGGGTTACTTGGCCTATTGCTCCGTTAGAGCTGTCAGCATTTTTCACCGAAATAGGGTTAGCGATTCTATAAGTAGGGATACCATGAGAGAGAACGTAGTCCTTGTCAATAAAAGTATGAGAAGCGCCTGAATCTAGAAGGGACTTAAACAATTGAGATCGCCAACTTCCATCTTCATAATTCAGTACACATGTCTCAAGTGACATTTTGCCACCGAATGACAACATGCTTGTGCAAATAGAAATAGACTTGGGAGAATTGAGGGATTTATAATTAGGAGAATTTCTTACTTGGCAAACAAGAGAATTAAGCATGCTTTGTTTTAATTCCAGCGCCATGCTCACATATTGTTGAGTCGCTCTTTCGAAATGGGGAATAATATTGCCACGAAGATTGTCCAGAGTACATACAGGAAAATCAGACTCATTGCAGTCCACAAGATCGGTAGAAATATTACAGGAAGAAAGGGAAACAGAAGGAGAAATGTAATTGTCCAGTCCATGAACACCCTCATCATTCACAGACTTATTTAATTTAAAGAGGAGGCTGCCTTTTGCCTTGCTTCTACTTCAAATTTATCTCTGTAGTAAGCTTTGGCTTCTGCCAAATAAAAGGATGGCATTGCCGCTTGTTGCGCAACAACTGGGGGAGCGGATGGAATAGGAGAGGCAATTGGAGGAGATGGGAGGGGACGACTATATGTGTGCTGGGCATACTGCACGGGTGGCTGGTAAGGTGCAGAAGGCACAAAAGCACCTGTCTCATAATCCCAAAGATACTGTTGCCATACCTGCGGCGGACGCGGGGCTTGCTTGTTTGGGTTCTGCGAGCAATCAGGCCAAATGTGGCCAACCTTGTTGCATCCATAACAAGTACAGGTATTGGGCTGAGATGGGAGAGTCTGTTGAGTGTCTATCTCCATCGGGGCTCCTCTACCTGGCTGTGTACCAGTGGGAGTGAAACGGGAATGGTTACCTGGTGGAGGTCGTGGCGGGGGCGGATAATATTGTTGGCCATAAGGCCATGGAGGATGGGGAGCGAACTGAGGGTGATAAGAAGAAGGGATGGGACAAGAGGGTGGACTGCATTCGGTTGTGATTTGTTTGAAATTTCTACTGATTGCTCGGTAGTTTCCGCAGAGCTCAAGATAGTCGTCAGACTCTTTGCCCGTCATCTTTGCTTGGTAGTAGATGTGGTAGTCAACAGCCTTTTTGAGCAGTTCGAGAGCAAAGTCCACTCCAATGTCTGCTTCTTTTACCAGGACAACAAATTCCTGGATGAACAAATCTATGGGCCTAGACCCTTGCCTTAAGGCTAGTAGCTTTTTAAGGCTCTCATGAGCCAGTACCTTGATCTGGAAGTACTCCTTGATTTCGATCTGAAGATTGGGCCATTTGGGCCAAGCCACAATGCCTTTCAGCGCGATTACCATAGATCCTGCCGCTATCAGGATCTCGGTCTCTTCTTCTTCTAAGTATCATTCTAATGTGATCTGGGCAAAGCCCTCAGCTTTCTTCTCGAATCGAGACAGGACTGCAACCATGCGGATGTGGTTGTCCTTCCAGTCCTGTGCATTGACCCAAAGTCGAAGCTTAATCCACCAGGCACGAAACTTGGATCTATCACCATCCCAGTTTCCAGGGTCAACGATCTTTTTTGATATATTGGAGCACTCTTTGCTTAGGGCGAGCACATCGAGGTGGTTGACAAGGTCATCAATGTCAACTGACGACATTGTTTAATGAGAGGAGGTGGGACGGCGATGTTGGAGAAAAAAGGAGTCAGAGAAGTAGTTGTTTCGACGCCTGTTACGTTGAAGCTGTATGTAATGGAAAAGTGCGAGTTGGGTATCGGAATATCTTTCGGTGTAAGGAATTTGCTTCTTTGGAGGGGAAGGAAGTGGAGAAGGAGCTACTGGAGCAGTAGGAGTTTGTACCAGTCAGGATTGTTGCACTATTCGGTTTGTGTGAACATGAGCCAGCTTAATCCTTACTGCGAGGTATCTTACAACCAAGCTCGAGGGATGCGGCAAGTAGAAGATCTAAAAAAATAAACTTTTGACCGGAGGTAATACCTTCTTCTCTGTAAAGTCTCATAATGGGTTCTCTGGGGTCTGCAAAGCCCAGGAACAAAACAACACATATACTATCGTATGAAAACTAGAAACTGACGCTCTATCTCCCCAATCACTTGAGGGACTAACACAGCGATATAAGCTTGGCTACAGGCTGCACGACAACAGTGGTTCCCATATTGCTCTTCACAAACAAGGCACGACCCTTGCGTGGCTATCACCTCAATGGAGGGACTGAGAAGGTTCTAATCTAACACGACAAAAGCTTGGGGTACTGCCCCACATTCTAAAGCAGTGAATGTAATAGAAAATGAAGTCTGGAAAACACCAGTGGGTTCTCTTTGGCCCTAGAGTCCAGGCAGTGTATAGAAGTCTAATCCAAGTGTTGCGAGCATACTCGAGCGAACACTGGTGGGACTCTGCTGAGGCTACACTAAACCAAACGAAGAGAGAAAAGAGGAGAAGTGGAGTAGAGACAAGACGGTCTTCCTTAATACACTTGCAAGGACGTAGGTTGCAAGGTACAAATGGATTAGACTGGGGAGTCCAGTCAAGTACAGCTACTTTATATATGTTACAGGTGTGTGCACGGTGTTGGAATTTATTATTCCTTATTTAGTATTACTGACTTACGTAAGCAGATGGTATTTTCAGTCTCGAGTACCTAGTTACACCTCAGCTGGTTTCCCAACCACTGAGGTGAGTACACTAACATTAGAGCTAGCTGTTGTTAGTACTGACTACCTACAGTACTTAGATATTCAATACACGGACCATAGAGTCCATGGGAAAGACTACTGGATATGGATAGATAAAAGAAGGTATTGTGAGAGATAGAAGATGATGATGAGAAAGAAAGGACGGAAATTAATAAGGTGTGTGTGCATTGTGTTTGTCTAGACCATAGGTCACGTGTAGTTTCCCATAGTCACGTGCACATCACGTGACTTCGAAGTCTGAAGGTTTGTAATGTATGTGCGCGAATGTGCTTAAGTTAAAAGTTTGAAAATATAGTATATCATAACAGTCAGTGGACCATTCACATTTTTCTGGCTTAGTGTAAAGTCCATGTTTGCAGAGTTGTCAGAGGACCTCTCAGACATGCTCTTTGTGGGAGGTCTTGTCCTCAGAGTAGATAAGGATATTGTCCAAATAGACTATGACACAAACATCAAGCAGGTCAGTGAAGATGGTATTAATGAACCGCTGGAATGCCACGGGGACATTGGTAAGACCAAATGGCATGACTAGCCACTCATAGGAGCTGTAGCGTGTCCAGAAGGACATCTTCCATTCATCTCCCTCAGCAATGTGGATCAGATGATACATGTGCCAGAAGTTGATTTTGGTATAGGTCTTGGCATGGCTCGGGGCATCTAGGAGGTCGGTGTTGTGAGAAGTCTCGAACAAACACTGGCAGGGACTTGACAAGGCTACACCAAACCAAGAGAAATATGACAGGAGGAAAGTAAGAGTTGAGACAAAGCTAGTCTTCCTTAATTCAGCTGCAAGGACATAGGTCGCAGCGAACAAATGGATTAGACTGGGGAGTCCAGTCAGCTACAGCTACTTTATATATGTTACAGGAGAGTGCACGGACCATAGGGTCCATGGGAAAGACTACTGATTATGATTAAGTGAAAGAAGACATAGTGAGAGAAAGAAGTTGATGATG